>UELX01003643.1:0-22192 GCA_900480035.1 Eupelmus urozonus
TGGCTACCTAAGGCATTTCCAACTTCAATTTCATCATAATATAAAAATAGTGGTAAAACGTATTCGTTCATTGTATTATTTATGATATTTTCTTTCCAAAACTTAGCTTGCATTACATTTGAAATAATATCAGTTTTGAAAAAACCATTCCATTGTTCTTTTGTTAAATAAACCGAGTTGGGCCAAACTCTAATCGTTCTGTAAATTTATAGAAACTTTCTCAAAATGAGAGTAGTACTTGTTTTACTCCTACTAAGTTTATAGAAAATATATTTATTTATTTTATTATTAAAACAACATTAAAAAATACATAACGTAAACCATGCAGCTCAATCAATAAACAATACACCCGGAACAACCCATCGCAAACAAAACACCGCCACAAAGACGCTAATTATCAGCAATCGTACAAAAACACCTCAAGCTCATCCTCCAGCTTTGGCACTAATTAAAAAAATTCCTCATTCCTCTCCTCGGCGTCCCGAAGAAGCCCGCCCGCGCTCGAATAAATCTATAAGTAGCTCTGGGTGTTCGCTCGTTAGCAGGCCTGTAAGAATTCGTCGATCGTAATCACGCGGGCGAACGATCTCTCTCTCCCTCGGAATGCCAGACCCGCGAGGCTCTCCTAATGAGGCTTGTCATAACGAGGCGCGCGCTGGGGCATCGGGCAAGGTCCCTCTTTGTCTCGTGCTTTTTTCTGCGGCCTGCAGCCGTGCGCTCAGAGAGAAAATAATCAAAACTCGGCGCGGGACTGAAGAGGAGCCGGAGTACAAAAAGGAAAAGATGGAGGTAGCGCAATGGAATACGAGCTTTCCAATGCTGGACGTAGGCACACACACACACATACACAGAGAAATAGCATATCACTCAGGAGGCGAGGGAGGGGGTAGAAAGAGCAAAGCGGCAGTAGCCGAGAGAGTTAATTAACGCGCCAGCGGAGCGAGTTTCGTGCCTTGTAAGCTCGGCCGGCTGCTGGCGCGCCTGGTTTGAAACAAAAGTTCGGGCGCGCCTCTGAGCTTGCGGCCGGACGGTTAGTGCCTGCTATGTGTGGATCTTGTGCAATGATAGCGGAATGTGTCCTCTGTATGCGCCACTTTATAAGAGTGCGCAGCGATTGTAATTGCTTTTAAATTTTTTAGGGATAGAGTGGTGTTTTTGGGCGAGCGTAATGTAGGCGCGCTTGGATTTTGGAGTGCGATTTTTGTTTAGGTAGAAGCTACGCCGAAAAAATGTCTTGCGTAGTTAATAATATATGCCATAGTTAAACAAATACCGAATCCAGAACAATAATTTATGGTACAACAAAATATTTTTAAATGAAAAATTACTATTCCAATTGTATTTATATTGCAGTATTCATTACAATATTTTATAATAATTTTATTTATATTTCTAATATTTTATAAGATTTTATATCAATCGTAACTATTTTATTTTCGACATGTGTATCATACGATTCAAAGGTATATAACTGTAATTCAGAGCTAATCTTACTAAAAAACTAAGTTGTATTCAAATAATACTACATATTTTAATAAAATTAACTAAATAATATAATTAACTTCATATTTTGAATATTTGTGTCAGGAAGATTCCAGAAGATCAAAAGGATAGCCACACCCGATATACATACACGAAACTAAAATCAATCGACGTAGCAGTAATTTTATAGTAATAATTACTATATTTTTCTTTTGGTGTAAGGTAAGGTTTAATATTTGTAATGCAGAGGTATTTTCTTTTGTTAGTAATTATGATAATATTTTCGATAAGGAGACTTTTTGGTAAAACGCTTTTTATTGCCTCCTGTATAGCACTAAAATCTTGTTAAAAAAAACTTGAGCACCAACCTTATCAATAATCCATCTTTTTACCCAGCCATTTCTCACAATGAAAAACACATCGCAACTTTCACGTCTGCGTTTCTCCGCACTAGAAATTCTCGTCGCAAAAACTTTTCCTACACTAGGGAGGATGATTGACTCAAAGTGGAATGACTCCTATACATCTAGCCACACATATATACAGTCCAAGGCGAAGAAGCTTCAAGAAGAGGGCGAAGCGGAAAAGATCGCGACAGATGGACAGTATTGCCAGGAGGAAAGTGGACCAAGACTGCGGGGATAGTTGTTGTTATAGTTTCAAGGAGAGAGAGAGAGAGAGAGAGATAGAACGAGAGGAAAGTTGGCTAGACTGACCTGACACTTGGCTATCTGAAGAACTTGAGGAACACTCTCTTCGGCTTCGAAGCCAAAGTTCGAGTTTCGACTTTTGCGAATAGTTATTTTTTCGGTTTGTTCTCGCCGTCGAAGAATGACGAGTTCCTCGGCAAAGTTTGCCTCGTTAATTAATTTCTTTTCTCGCCCGATAGAATGGAAAGTCAAACAAGCCGATGGGCTTTGAAAAAGACAAATAAACTAACAATTCAGATTCGGAATGACTCCGTAAAAAACGTTCCGCTAATGCCGTTCAATTGACTTTAGCGCCCTAGCAAACAGTAGATATACGAATCAATATCGGCGCGACCCCTCCAAGAAAGTCTTTCAACAACCATTCACGGAAAATCTTCCAGAAAAAGAGCTCTTCCTCCAAGCGCTCAAAGACTCATGAGAGAGTGCACTTCACGCATCGATGCGCGCGATTCCGGCTCCCTCGAGTACCTTTGAATGCTTCAGATATATCATCGGCCTATAAATCCGGCACGCCGAGATGATTTCGTCCTGCAATCGCGCACTGCTTACAGATACACACACGGAAAGGTAAAAGTGAGAGAGTTGGGGCACATTCGGTATGTAGTAACGTAGCTTAGGTCCAATATTTGTTTAGCCGCAGGTTTATACACATGGGTGGGAGTATAGCTGAAAGGAATAAGGCACCGCCCGGAAACTTTTCCGCCAATTGTGCAAGCGATCGGATAAAATGTTTTGTGGCCCCGCGCTATTTACACGGCTGGTTTTCAAATAGGCGCCATACTTGTGCGATTACCCGCGGCGTTTTTCTTTTCTGCGCCTGGCTCGCGCGTTTTCTCCGGCTGCGGGGCTGTGTGTGTACCGAGGTCATATACTTTTCTGGCCTGGTTTCACGGAGTCGCTTGACTTCTCGTGGTTGTTCCGTTTTTTCGTTTTTTTTTTATTGGAGATTATTTAAGTTTTGTAGATTTGGTTTGCAAAAGTCATTTTCGTGAAAGTAATCTTCGTTTTGTTTCTTGGGAATAGAGTGGAATTTAATGGTTCGTTGTATTAGCGTTTCTTATTTTTGGCTAAGGAAGTTTTTGAGCAGTATACAGTTATGCGAGTATGAATAGAATGGTAAGCTCTCTAAGAATGTCTATTATTTACATACTAAAGAAAAATTTCATAACTGATGAAAAATTTTAAAAATTAAACATAGCGAGTTTTATATCTTTATACTCCAATCAAAAAAATTGATCGATCTATCTAAATTTCTTAGATATTTACATATATACTTGCAAGGAATTCTCTAGAGTCAATAAAAGTATCATCAATAAACTTCTAGAAGATAGTATCATAAGGTTCTCAAATCCATCTTATAACTCGACTTTTTCGATGGGACCAAAAGTCCAAACGCAATTTAAGGATAGACTCTTTTAGTGATGGATTACCTAGGGAACTATAAAAAGTGAACTCGTGGGTTAAATGCTTTTTCGAGATTTCAAAATTTTCAAAAAAGTTAAGGCAAAAAAATGTTTAACCGTTTTCAGTTCATGATGAAATTTTTCGATGTATTCGTGTAAACCAAAAAATTTAGACAATATATGTAATTTATTATGTGATTTAATAATTTAATTTAAAATCTTAATTAAATTATATGTTAAAGTTTATATAAGAAATATGAGAGGCTATTAAAAATGTTGAGCTTAAAAAGAGTTGAAGTGAAATAAACTGTTCTAATTTTCTTCTATATTAAATTGGAAAATTATTTCACACTGTAGGTGGAAAGTATAAAATTATGAGCTCGGTAAAATTTATTGCCCTTATAATGCTCAAAAAAAGGAAAAAGAAGAATTTTTAATTTTTTTGATGAATGATTCATTAAAGAAATTACACAAAGTTTTAATATAGTTCACTTGTATTACGTAATATAGTAAATTCTAAATTTAATGACTTATAAAATAGTTGATTTATTAATATTTTAGACATATTTCATTGTCAGCTAGTTTTAACTTTTTGATAGATAAAACTAGGTAAATATCGCCATACATGAAAGCTAATAATAACAATATGAAAATTATTTTAAAGTAAAATTTAACAGCTGATAATATCTGACACCGCTAGAAATTGCTCAAAATAATGTAGCCTTTTATTATCGGAATTACTTTAGACATATTACTACCTCACAAACAATTGATTTTTATATAATAATATTTGATACTTCTATTAATATCAAATATTAAGATTTTTTTTAAATCTGCAATATTAAAATATATAAGCAAAAAGTTTAGGATTTTTATAAAAAATCCGAAAAAGTAACTATTTTTAAAAAAACGACGGATTTATCAGATATCTAATAATTTTGCTAATTTTTAGAAGAGAAAATCTTTGAAAAAGTATAAAATACTTATAAGTAGAGGTTACCAAAATTTCAATCTAGAATTATGAAAACTGCACAACTAATCTATTATTAAATATTTTGTTTCAAACATAAATTACACAACTATCAAAATCCAAATATCCAAGCAGACTGGATTACAACAAAACTTCCTGCCAAACCATTTCTCCAGAACGAACAGATCCACCTCAATCCCCAAACTCTCCCGTCACTCACACCCCACTCAGCCCTCAGCGCCAGTCAAAAAGTCTATACATTAACTCCCGAAATCCATGCGTCCAAGCTCTACCAAACTGCTCGAAAAAGCACGGATGGGTAGCTCAGCTTTTCAGCTCGTAAACCTCTCGCGGTCGCTGCTCTTTCTAATTTTCAGGGGCGATTCTCGTGCGTATGCGTCGTTCCAGTTTGCGCGCCGCGACTCGCTCTAGTTGCCGGCGCGTCATGGCTGGCCGCGCTCAAAGAGATTCACTATTATATATGTATGAGTCGTTAAGGAACTCTGAAAGTTGGTAGGCGTGCGTTTTTTATATGCAGGCGTGTGCGAGAAAGTTAAGGGTGGGTTTGATATTGGTGCGTGACTAATTTCGAAGACGGGGAGAGAGAAATTTTAGCAGCAAGATGGTTCTTGAAGGATGTGAGTGAGAAATGTGTATAGAAGTCTTTTGATAATTTGTAATAGAAATGAAAAAATTTGGCGAAATATTTAAGATTTTAATTTTGAAGAATTTAACTTGCTATTTTTAAAATTTGTCATATGGACTGGAGAGCAATAAAAATAGAAAATATTGTAAAGTAAAAAATTTTATGAGATTTTATTTAAGAAAACATAAGATTTGTTATTAGTTTTTGTGTCAATTTTTTTGTTAGTTTTTGTTTCGATTTACACATTGATAATTTTAACTAAGGTAAATTAAATTACGTACAATATGTGTAGCTGCTTTACACTCGTTAAATATAAGCAACAGACAAGTGTTTATTAAACCGATTTTCAACTAAGAAAAGCGTTGTATAAAATATCGTGTGTATATCTAAAAATTACCTCAGATAGAATTATTGATTATATAAATAATTAAATCTAATCTGACAAATCTTTATAGTTTCTTAAAATACTCATATTTAATTTACTAGGAAACAGTAAGGAGTTTGCATGATAATGAAACCAGGGTAAGTTAAACGGAATTAATACTAATTCCACTGCAAAACTTTATTTCACGTTTAATCACGAGATATTCCGACTGCATCCATTTTAATCTCCGTCGTTTCCACATAAACCTCGGAGAGCGTGGCAAAAATTTTGTTAACTAATTCTACTACTTCTGCAGCATGCTAAATACTTTTGCAGCGCTAACAATGGGAACAACATCATACTTAATTAACAAGTCAATAATTAACAATAGATAATTTATGCCATTTTAGTACCTATCGCTAATAATTTTGCTAGCTGTGGCTTGATATTTTATGGGTGCACTCTCCTTTTGCACGCTTTGATTTGCTGGAAACGAATCCTGCTTTCCAGCAAGTATGTATTCAAGTAACTGCACGATGCAATGAATTCGCACCGTTTTGTGGCAACGTAATGGCTCTGATGAAACTCAATTTTATTTTTCTTACGTAACCGTTATGCAGTTCTTATGTTCATATTTTAATATTAGTTTATTCGTGCGTAAATTTCATTTTTAATTCATTTTGAATACATACGCACATGTACCCAAAAAATTGGGCTTTTTATAAAAAAAATATAGGGTTTAGGTCAGGCATCCCGTCAAGTCTAGTAGTCTAAAATTATCGGGCACATCAAAGATTTATCGAGTTACTCAAAAATTTTCCAAAATATTCTGTCTGACGTACAAAAAACAATAAATTAATCTTGCGGAAGTTACGTGCCAATAAATTGGCAGCAGTGTTTGATTTATTTTAGTTACATTGATAAGTTTTAGTTACCTTAGCTAATCTAATCTCTGATCACGTCATATTTTTAACAATATAACATGTAATCTGATTACAAATGAAATTTCGAGTTCCATAGAAACTATACTACTTAATTATCAAAATTTAATTAATACCACACTCCAAAAAAAAAAAAAAACAATCTGTATTTTTTACAAAATCAATAATATGTAAAATACACAGTGCCAGAGTTGCTATTTACAAACTACACATAGTAGTACCATATTTACAATAATGTTAAGTATTTACTTATACTTTTATTGACGTACAACTGATCGTGTACTTAAAATGTTCGTTATTGTGATAGACGGTAGTAATTTTGTTTTGATCGATATTATGAAATAAAACTTATGTGTACTAAATACTGTCTATACTAAAAGTATCATACATATTAATATTTTCTTGTATTGAAAATGAAATCAACTCTTATAATATATATCGAAAATATTATGTATAAATATCTTTTTTTATTTATTTATTAATAGATATTAGAGTACATTTCGATACGGATGTGGAAGGTGGTTATTTGCCTCGTGAGACGTTTTCCGCCCGAGCGAAGCGAGGTTTATAGTTTTTGAATTTATAGTTTTTGCAAATTTATTTTTCAAGAGATTATTTCCGCTGCCATGCACGCATCTAAAGGGTGGTAATCTCGTAGTAGTTCTCTCAAAAAATACACACGAATTTTCGTAACAATATAGTCTAGATATAGCGGCATATCGTAGTATAAAATAGCAGAGAAAATTCTAACCTTTTTAATTATTTTTGCACAAAAATCGTCTGTATAATTCGCGATCTTTACTTTCCACAAATTTGTAATAATGTGAGAAACTCCGATACTTGACTTTACGCTTGGCCTTGATGCCTCGACGGCAATTCGAAAAAGGGATAGCTAGCGCTGAAGTTTGCTGCGAATATCGACTCGCACGTTGAGTACGGTTAGCTCAGTGCTGCGCACACAAAAGAGAAATAGAAATTGCTATATCCATCTTACAAAGCTTGCTAGTCAAGCATGAAGAATTGTCCTTGTGAATACAGAGAATAAACCGAATAAAAATCGGTGCGATGTAGGTAGATGAAATGGAGGCTTTTGGTCCGTTGTAAATAATGAATTGTTGATGATAAATGTTAAAACAACAAATAATTTATTACCTTTATTAGTTATTAAGTTTATGACATAGCGCCTTATGAGAATAAAGGCTATTTTTAATTATTACTGAAAATGTATTAGAAATTATTCTTTTTATATTTGTATGAAATAACAATTAAATTGTTTATAAATTCGAACTTTAAGACTACAGCCTGAGGTTTAAAATGAACCAAAGATCTAAAAGCAAAAGGCTTGACTAACGTGTTGAATTGTCGAATTCATTCATATCAAACAATAGTAGCGGCTGAATACTAAATATTCAGTAGTATAACTCGCGATGTAGTCAGACATATGCGTATGAATTTGCTATGCTAAAATAAGCTTCTATGCGCATATAGAAAATAATCTTCATTATATTAACGTAATCTTTCGAAAATTTAATTAAATTTTTCTGAGAATACGTTAATATTTGCTTCGAGTAAACAAACTTTCATTACTTTATTTTTCCTATTACTATATCAATCCGTGTTTTCACATGATAATTATACCAACATTCAAGACACCCTCTCCAACCAACAGTAGCATCACTCCGCATCCCCGCAAAACCTCAGCCGCACATCTACAATATCAAACCCAGGCACGAGCGCAAAATCGACACCAAAATCAATTCCGTCACTGGCAAGCCCCGGCGTCTATATTTTTCCACATCTGCCTCGCTACACGTGCACACATAAGCGCGCATATCCGCGAGTGCGCGACGATACACAGATAAGACACGCCTCGCACGTCACTACTGCAGCCGCTTATAATGCACGTGAACTAGTAGTCGTCACACTGCCGCTGCTGCAGGCAGGCTCTTTACATACACAAGCCTCCCTCTCGGCAATATAGACGATATATATACAACGTCAAGAGAAAGAGGGAGAGAGAGAGAGAGAGTTGCTGTGCGGTTTTCCTCCAGCCGGCCGCGCCGGATTGTTGTCGAACGCTTTAAAGAGTAGTAGGTCAAAGTGCAGCTGGAATGTGCCGCGCGCGGGCTCGGAGCGAAAGGGGGAAATAACTTTTGCAACGTAAAGAGCGAGGGAGAGCGTGCAAAGGATATTTTTGGCCATATATATACATACACCGCGGACTCCATCGTAATGCGCGGGGATGCCATTGTCTTGTCTTTGGCACGAAGTTTTCTTCTTTTTCTAAACGAGCTGGCCCCCGCGCTCTCCTAGTTTCATATTCTTTTTCCTTATGTTTTACTTTCTCTCTCTTTCTCCTCCTACTGGTACTACCACCAAAGTTTGCGTGTTTTCCGCTTTTATTAATATCTCGCAGCGCTCTCCTCTCTCATTCTCCTTCCCTCTGCAGAATCCGCGATGACATACAATAGACGAGCAAGTCGACGAAGCCGGAGCGAAGAGTACATCGCGCGCCTGCTCTTTTTTTTCCTTCGCGCGGCTGGGTGTAGATAGAGAAGATGACGCGACGCCGGCGGAGGCCGGGCAAGCGCAGGAAGATGAGATGGGTTTATGTATAAGCCCTAAAACGCTGGCTGCAGCCGGAGAGACAATAGCTCCTCGAAAATCGAGAAAAATAATTTCAGAGAAATGTGGGTTAATCCCCCCTCCCTCCTGACGGCGAGCGAGCAGCTATACGGATCCGAGCAGTCGGATATAATTCGTAATGTAATAACGTTTTTCTTACGAGGCTGGATCTGCGGGGGCTGTATTGGAAACGTGCTCCGGCTTGTTTGTTAGGGAGGATTAGAGCGTTTTGTTGAATAGTTTTTAGTCGGTGTGTTATGGTATGAGGGGAGCGGAGGATTATTTTGGAATCCGATTTACAAGTGCATAAATATTTGTGGATTTGGTAATTTTTCTTTTGTTCGCAATTTGCGCGCCGGACTGTTTTTTAGTTTTAGCGGGTGCAGAGATGTGTTTTTAGGTTTTGAATAAAATGAATTTGGGTATGAATTTTGAAAAATTCATCCTATCAGCTTTTATTATTAACTTTTCTTCATGAGAAAATACATTCTTTCCGATGTAGAAAAAAACTTGATGAAATCTCACTCCAAGACGAGTTCAACCCTCTTTAACTGCCACTTTCTACGTGATATCTTGCAGCTTCGCGTGATATCCGGGACGCGGTTTGGTTTCGCTGTCAGAATTTTGCCTTTAAGGAGGTTAGAATCTTTTCAAGAACCGTCGGGTCACTTACTTAGCCTCGAGCTATCGCATTTCAATAGCGAAAGCCGATAGCCCCGGTGGATAAGTAGAACACCACGGTGCGGTTTTTATTTGTAAAACTGTAAAATTGCGCAGATATTGAGGTAGTTGTTTTATATAATGTATAAGTTTGTAGTTAATGAGATATAATAAAATAAAGAATCACAAAAAAATTTAGGTAAAATTAATCTACATTTTTAAGAATAAAAAGCAAAATTTTTGATTGATTCATCGTCTAGATTCTGTTCAAAAAAAGAGTTGCTCTGATCAAAATTTCTCTTGTTTTAGAGCTTTTTAGATTTCAGTATATCTATATACCCAGGTAGAATTTGATAAAACCAGTGAACTTTGAAGGCTTATATAACAAAATAGAGACGATGAATCTTTCATCCAAATTTTGCAAGAGTATTCTTGAGTATAAAAAATAATTTTGCCCAAAGTTTTGTATGATTCTCTATTTCATTAAATTTCATGAATAACACATTATATACTTCAGCACAACTACCTTAACTAAAAACATTCACAAAAAATTAATTAATGATTACTGCTCATGTGTTATGCACTTCTACATACTTTAAATCCATGGTTATTCAGTATTTTGAAAATTTATTCGACAATTTAAGCCTATGTTCACGGCATAACGACTTCATTCAAAATACTTTCATATTTATATAAAAAAGTAAACAACATATCAATGATGTGAATAAAAATGACATCACACTCTAACTTCTCAAAACATAAAAAATCGATTTAAATTATTTGGTTTGAAAGTTGCAAGAACCGAGAAATCCAAATAGACACCGACATAATCAACCAAGTACTTTTCACACCTCTCCTGCGTCCCACCTACTTAGTATCATCTTTTACTTTTTCATCGCTACCGCCTTTTTCGTCTGCTTTAACATCTCTTCCACCCCTCCAAAATTGCTCGAACGCGTGCGCATTATATTAAGTATATCCGCGCGCAAGAAAATTTAAACGCCTCGACATTTTGGCTTTCGCGCGCAAGGATTTGTCTTTCCTTTCAGCTAACTATACAAGTCAGCCCATTGCGCGTTACAGCGTGGCTGCCTGCATGCGCGCTGCACGTTTAATTAATTTATACGCGTCAGTTGCGTTCTCTCTCTCTCTCTCTCTCTTACTCTCTCTCACTGTGGAGCTTGCGTTGGGTGAGCTTTCGTTAGCGCGCAAGTGGCGATTCAAAATGTAGAAGGGTGGAGATCTAAATCTTCCTGAAGAGACCTTTTGACTGACAGCACTTGGCTGCTAGGCGAGTTGACGGGTTAAGCTTGCTGCAAGCCTCGCTCAGGATTAATTGGTGTAAACGTTAAATTCGATGCGACGCCTTAATTTTATTCGTTTTTAGGATTTTGTTAGATTTGCTTAATTGAGTAATTAATATAACTTTTTTAAATCGGTATAATCAATAATGCAAAGTCGGCGAAGGACTTAAGTAAAAATTACTCTAATATACAGTAAAGTCACCACAAACTGAAAAAAGCTTACATAACATTTCTAAGGATACTTTACTAAACTATTTTGAAGAATTCGCTGTAATATAAATAATATTTTTAGATTATTCAAACTGTCATGGTTTTATCGTACAGTACATATCCCAACATTTCCAGCGTTTCTAACGTTACCAAACCCTTCTCTCTCAACACAAACAACAAAATTTTTCACCCCGGATCCAACTATCAAATATTCCCACCGAAAACTCACTCTTCATCATCCTCACATCCCCGATAACCTCACTCGCACATCCAACCCTAAACCATCCCCACCCTCAAAGATCGATCCCAGCCTTGCACCTCGCTCCAATCCAACAAATAACCCAAATCACCATGTCTACATATACCCTTCCTTATCCGAACCCTCCTACGTGCTCACATCTACATACGTCGCGCAGCTTAAAACGCCGACGGATAGTCGGAAGTCATGACTCGCGTCCCGTCGATTCGAAAATGGCCGCAGCTGACGTCATTCTTTAACAGGCCTCTCTAGGGCAGAGCGTGAGCGAGCTTGCACTTTGCGCGGCAAAAGGCATCGGACGGAGCTTCGAAGTAGACGGGCTTTTACGCGCGCGCTTACGGACTGAGACTGAGGGATCAAAGAGCCGGCTCGCAAGCGCGCCGGGAACTCGACGAGTGTGTATATCGCGATGCGCGCAATGCTTTTCACGTTTTTTTTTTTGTTTCGTTTTTGAAATGGACGCGCTTTTGAGGGTGGATTGTAGGCAAACTGAATTTTTTGTTTTACCGGGAGGTGGGTACTTTCATTTTGGTAATGCACAGGGAGAATGTTGTTAGAATGTTGGGTTATTTTATTGGGTTTGGATAGGTGATAGTGGAAATTTGGATAATCAAAGATTGTGCCTAAGTGATGAATATATAGGTACTAAAAAAAAAATTAGTTTCCGTTTGAAAATTTTTGCTAATAAGGCGGTAAGCAAATTAACTTTACTTTTAATTATCATAGTTCATTTAATTACAATTTTTAAAAAAAAGATATAAGTCGAGAATCATTCTAATTACATTTATTTCAAATGCAACACTCTAAATTAATTAAAATTTTCTTACAGAGTATTGCGGAGTTCATTAAATACGTTTATCTTGTATGTTTATTTAACAAAAAAACTCTTTAAAAGTTTCGTGACCGATTTCGGAGTAAATTTGCGAGTACACGAGCAAACGCCGTGACTCTTTTTTCCTGATAGTACAATGACTTCTTGTCTGTTAATGATGAGTACGAAGATGATGCAGTTTAACAACTGGAAAAAAATGCATCTCAACATTATTTTTAAGTTGCAAAAGTGCACGTATAAAAGACCTATTGTGCAAACAGTAAGCGTTTGTTCACGTAAATTGTACCGTCAAAAAGTGAGTTTAAAAGTGCTCACGGTTAAAAACAAAAAGTGTCATTTACATTTCTATAAAAAATTGTTGATTACCTTTTTTTAATGTCAAAGCTGCTCCGATTTTATTCATTGTCAATATTGTTAAAATTTCATGAAAACGCTCTAACAGAAAATTTGAATTTTAATGAATAAAAGTCAAATTATTCACATGTATAAAACATATGCGCGAAACAAAGAGGCAGGAATCTATAGAAAATAAAACACTTTACCTTGATATCCGAAAAATCAATTTGGCTTGAAACCCTGTTTTCATTGACCTGCATGCAATCTATTTTTGTAAACTTTTTCAAAAATGTATCTTTATTCTCATGAAAAGGAAGAACTCTTAATTCATACATTTTTATTTAACAAAGTTAAGATTTAAAATAATTAAAACGTTGCGAATGAAATAATTGAGTTATATTTCTAAGCATGAAAGTGTTATCCGAAAAAGAATGTAAAAGCTGTTACTGACGGTAAAAAATGCAGCAGGGTAAACCAGGTTACGAAGCAAAACAATAACAACAAAAGGGTCGCCGAGAAGACGAGCAGCCATGAGTATGTACATCTCACCTGCAAGAGGACGAGATATGCAAATAGTAAAGATCTCACCGAGGGTAGAGGAAAGAAAGTGCGCACGTGCTAGTTTTTCCTGAGAGAATTTTGGAGGCTAAAAAAGATAAGTACTGCAATAGTAAAGTCTCAAGCGGCGGTTTTTGTTTTCGGTATATAACAAGGGAACACATGTGTGTTAATTAAAATTATGCTTTACTTAAAGTTCTAATAGCAAGAGGGTTAATAATACTAGATGTTAATAAATATTTTAAATAAAAAAAATGAGGAAAATAATTAAAATAATAATCCTAGATAATTTCCGAGACTGATATATATTTCTCCAGCATACAAAGAACCAAAAGAAAAGCGCCGTGCATCTATGAAAATTGGACGTGAAAAGGGTACAGCAAGAAGGAGCATCAGTCAGTTTCAGCTTCCTAGAAAGAAGAAAATTTCTCTAAAAAGTGCTGCGACGATACATCATTCTGCTTGTCGGATCATATAGAATTTTCAGTTCAACAAGAGACCCTTGACCCGAAAGCCAAAAACGATTAGTCACTATGACGTGATACTGTAGCAGTAATTCAGAAGGTTTTGACTAGCTCGGTTCGACTTTTTCTCATAATCAGTACACGTTTGTAATGATAAGTGTAAACTGGAACAGACAAAGCTTAATGAAAACGAAAACATTGAATCGTTATTTAAAAGGGAAAGTACTATAAAATGATTGTGTATAAGGTAAAACTACAAAGTTTGCCAGTTAAAATATCATCAACCGCAGACTGGAAATAGTTTTGACAAGCGCCGGCCAAAGTAAGTCGAGCGCCAAGTCGTCGGTCAAGGAGATTTGTGGTTTGAGACGTAGACTATTAGGAGACTCGAGCATGTAATTCGCATTATTCTTTTCTTTCGCAAATGTTATTCTTTTAAAGCATCTTTCTTGACAATAACCGATCGTTCCTTAATACTTTTATTTATTCCATTAATCGATTAAAAAACGATAAACTATTTATTAGTTATTTAACGTTAAAAATTCTTTGTAAATAATAATAAATTTTTCCACAATGAAAAAACTTGAACCAAAACCACTTTCATCAGAGCAATTTCAATTTTTCAACACTCAACTCCACCCAAGCGTTCATGCAAATCAATCGAACCCAGCACCACACCTAAACAAACGATCCGACGCTCGTTCTCACAATCGAGCCGAATGCCAAACTTTTCCCCAAACGCCCCCGTCAGAAACTTCCCAGCTAATCCCAGCCTTCCCAGGCAACATAATATTTTACAAACTTTACACAAGAAGCCGTCAGCCTTCCAATCGCAACACTTCCTTTCACAAAAATCCCCCACCCACATACAACATCCCTTTCCGCTTTTCCCCGATCAGCCACTCAGCTTTCTTCGCGCGCGCGCGCTCCCCTATCGGCTCTTTGCCTTTAGGCCCGCGGGCCGCGAAATGTAAAAGTCCCGGCTGCATTTATCAGTCGCGTCGAGATTTATGACTCGCTTTCTCGAGCCAATTGGGATAGGGAAGCCGCGCGCGTCTAGTGTCGCTGGAGAATTATATACGCAAGCTCTCTTTCTCTTTCTGCCGCTGAATGTATACGTCTGTGCGGCTGATTTTTCAAATCCACTGAATGGAGCTTTCTCGAGGGGTGGGGGGGATGAATGGCGCTTTCGAGCGCTCGGAGTGTATACAGAGAGCCGGAAGCGCCCTGATGGATATACGAAGTGGGAGGGGGGGTTGGAGCTTAGATGCGGAGTTGCGCCGATGTATACGGCTGTAATTTTAATGCTGGTGTAACGAATTTGTTTTCGGAGATTCAAAGATTCGGATTTTTCAGTGGATTTTGGTGATTTGTTAGAGGTGTGTTTTCAATGGATCGGTAATCATCATGAGTGATTGAGGACTTGGATTATTGAATGTGTCTGTTATTGGTTCTGTCGCTGGTTAAAATACAAATCTGTTACAAGCGCGAATATAAAATAATTTTTACGATAATTAATAGTAAAATAGATACAAAATATAAAATATCGCATTTACTTGTTAGGATAATGTAAGACTTACTCAATTCAAATGTAAATAAAACTTTTATTGCTTCATAATTACGTAATAATTAATGTAACAATTTTATCGTTGCTTACTTCGACTAAACATCAGCGATCAACGTGTCTGTCTGTAAAACGGAAATAATTGCCCTAAAAGGCGCATTATAGCTCTTTTGTTTGCGAAGCGAAAGTAAGTACCTGGAGAGAAAGTTACGGCCCCTCAGCAACTGCATGCATATAACGGCGAATTAGTTGCACGAAGGTAAACGTAGACTCGCAAACAGGCAGCCATTTGCGAGATGTACTGAGGCAGCATTCGCCAGAATCGAGATAAGAGAGCTAACGCGCTAAATTCGCGTTAAAGGATATTCGATAAAATTGTAGCTTCGCTCGCGAACCTCCAAACGAACATCATCGATTAAAAAAGTCTGGACTTTTTTCTGTAGCGCTTCTCTTCCGTTAAAGGGAGCAAATGTAGATACAAGTGGAGATAGGGATGTAAAAAGGAAAGGTAAAGATTGATCGAGTTACCTCGGTCAGTGCATTAGAAGTCTTGAATTTTCCGTTCAACTTGGCCGTCCAATCATGAGTAAGCTCGGCAAAGCTTGAATTCTATCGTATCCTTTTATACCATTCAGGCTGAATGAAATGAAGCAATCGCGAGCGGCTAGATACCGCGCGTCTTTTATTTTCGATTCTCGAAAATGTAACTGAGAAAATGAAGCTTCTGAGAGAATTCAGATTGCTAGAAAAGATATGTACTATCTTTTTGAATTCTAGAACGTTAATTCACTGTGTATTTTCGCGCTGGAGAAATATTATTACGATAAATAAAAGCGCGTTGAAGAAAAATGTATCATCCGAAATGAATAATAGGGAACGGAACCTGTCTAAATTGAAACAAAATGAGATAAATTGGAGCACTGAATCGCAATGCGAAATGCGTATGAAAAAGTAGCGAAAGTAGAATGAGCTCAACTGAGCTTAAGTTCGGCTAATGCCGTAACTTATGGCACGGCCGCGAAAAGTACTTTTAAATTCATTTCAAAGCGGAACTTTTAAAATATTGTCCGAATAATCGTTCTCGGAAAAGACAGTTTGATTGGCTCTACTAAAAATTTTCGGACAATCAGCAGAATTTGTGATTCAAATTATCCCGCGTAATGATAACTTTTCAGAGTGCAATTTGATGAAGTATGGCGTGTTCTCGTGTTTTTTAAATCTCAATTTGGACCTTTCAAAACGAATAAACAATGTTAATTTATTGACGGATTTTCTCGCAGTTTTGGTTGTAAGTTAGTGTAATAAAATAACTCACTTTTGATTTTACGACCCAAAATAATTTAGTAGGAAAGTTTACTATTACTATATTTTAGATTTGCATATTTATGCAAAAGCTCCTTATATATAAATAATAATTTGTACCAGTGTAGAGCATTAATTTATTAATTGTTTGAAAGCTGACACGTTTCACATTTATTCATTAATTTTCATAGCGCATCTCTCGCCCATCCAAATCAAGATAATCTCATTATACATAATACATACTTGACAAACCCATAAATGTCACTAATTGATAACACTTTCGAGAGAGCGTAACATCCATCACATTACTATAATAATAAGATCTCATCTCCCTTCTCCAAATCCAAACCAATCCAACTGCACCAAAAACATCAGCACCAAGCCAGCGCAGCCAGCATTCTCAAAAATTCCCAGAACAATATAAAAAAAACAGGCCCGTCCATAAATCAACCGATCCCAGCCAGTTCCGTCCCACATCCCGAAAAAAAGCCGTGCTTATCGGCATCGGCGCTCCTTGGCAGTCTCTCCGCAAAATCTGGACCGCTACACACGCTAAACCGGGCGCGCAAAAAATCTTACGCGCGAGCTTACGCTTTTTTCTCCGATTACCGAGTCAGCGTTTTCTCGGTCTCGAGAGTGTAATTGATCGCCTCTCCAGCGCGCGCGCACCGCCCCCTTCAGAATTTAGCATCCTAATAAGAAGGTGCGGGGGAGGCTGTCGGGACGTCGTCTGGCCGAGGGTAAAAACTTGCCGGATATGCGCGCCGGCTGGAGCTTGCGCGCGGCTTGGTGTCTTGAAAAACTTGGTGAAACTCGCGAAAGAAGATTTTCACTGTGAGTTTGTGTATGTAAACGTATATATGTGTGTGTGTATGTATATGTATGCTTCTGTGTGTGTATTTGCGTTGTGCTGTAAGGAAAAACGAGGCCGCCCGGCTTTTTCAATTTTCGGAGCGGCTTTTGAGAGGGCAAAAAGTTGGGGGCCACCCGGCGATTTAATTCACGTCTTTTTCGAATTAATGGCCGGGCGCGCGCCGCGCAAACAACGTCTCGCGTATTTTTGAGTTTATGTTTCGTTTGAATCCTGGATCCGGGCTGCGCGATGCAAATTTTAAATAAAGTGGGAGTCGAGAAGGGCTTTTTGGGGGAGAGGAGCTGGATTAGATGAGAAAATTTGCAAAACACTGGCTCCAGGCCCGGGGGACAACTCGGGCTAAACTGCGCTCGTCGCTACGCAAACATGAAATTTCGAATTTGCATTTTGACAGTGCGGAATTGTCCGCTGGGTGTATGCCGGTATAAGCAGTGTGCGTTAAATATTTCTTCGCTTTATATAGTTCTGCTACTAAGCTGGACGATAGTTTTATTATTAAAGCATAACAAGCGGGAACTTCTGTCCTGCAGGGCTTGGAACGGGAATGTAGGATGTTTATTTTTGGTTTATTATTTACGGATTTACGGATTGCTTGGCTAATCTGAGTATTTGTTGGTATAAGAAAATGTGTGTAACCATTCAAATTGTACACTAGAGACACTATTAGTATCAGAGAAAATATTAATATCAAAATTTGTCAACTTTGAACCTGAGTTGCCTTAAATATTAATGGTTTTTTAATTGTACTAATACAATAATGTAATACTGAGACAAATGTAATAAGAAAAATTACTGTGAAACTTGTAACTCAAGATACTGTCGCCCCTTTTTGAAATATTACTACGCTAGAAAAATTAAAGTTTAAAACAAAAAATCTTGATTTCTTCAATAAAGTGCTGTAGACTTTTATGTTTGAACTCGTAGATATTACTATTCTGAATAAGAAGAATTGAAGGATTTGGCGTGTTCATTTTAGTATTACAAATTTCTCTAAAAATTCTGAGATTGTGAAATATATTAAGTTTAATTTTTTATCTCGAGTTTTTTTAAAACAATTTTCAATGAAATCAATATTAAAGATATATTGTGTAATAAAAGTTAAAAGCTATTTTTCTCATAAAATTTTCAATTAAACCATCAATAAATTTATGTTATTAAGTTATGTAAAATACTTACTTACAAATTTTACCTTTAAGAATGGTAAAAATTTTCGATCGATTTCTTCAAACTTTTAACAAGTATTCATTTTTACTTATATATTATTATTATTTGTTACAATTTCATTCTTTTTATTTATTATATTATATTGTAGTACTACTACTATATATACTCTATACTAGATATACTCATCTGATTTGTGGTCTACTCATATACAACCGTATAAAAAATAATAAATTTATTTTATTTGATCAAAGTCTTTGTGTTTAAATTTTTTATATGAGCATATTTTGTTCAAATTGTACCTCGAAAACTTGGAAATTGTATCCATATGATATCTCGAAACACATGGCAACCTAATAAAGCACGGTAACAAGATCAACAACGATAATATAAATCTTGATTGGATTCCCCAGTCGGTGATTAATGTTTATAGCAATATATATTACTGCTACAATACATCTACGGTAATTTTTTTCTCCCAGAATATTTGCTTTTAATTGATGCATTTAATGAAATTCTGGCAATGATGACAAAGAAAAATCATTAAAGCGTCAACGCACAAACTTTATTTACCTTACAATCAATAAACAAAACTCAAATTTACAATCAAAGCATTAAAAAACGCCACTTCTAATCTCGATACAAAGTCAACAAAAAAAATCTCTAAACCTATCAATTCATCTCAAAGTGGCAGAAGCAAACCAATCAATTTTCACGAGTCTATCCTATCACGATCAATCGCACAAGCGAAACTTTCCTCTAAAAGTCCTCTACCTATCCGTTCGCAGCCGACAAACTACATTCTTCCGTTGCGTCAAAAGCCCCACGATCCGCTCGAGGCTGTTACTATACTCTGCCATCGACGCGGCTGAAGCCAGAGACACCAGCGCGCCGCGCTTCACTCACAATTCAGTAACAAAATCCAATCCATAGTCAAAAAAGAAGGAAGGATGAAACACTGTTGCGCGTGTTTTCATCTCAATCGCGAAGATTGTATAAGATATATTCTCTCAGCGAGCGATTAATTAATATAGCGAATATCTCGTGATTTTCCGTTTCGCACGCGATCTTTGGAGGGCCGCTCTCGAGTGAGAGAAAAAGATGAAGTATAGGAATAAATAAATGAAGCTGCCGACGGTGCGCGCGTTCATAATTATTCTTTAGTCTGGAGAGCGGCGCGCTATTTTGTAATTTAAATGAGAGCGCGCGGAATCGATAATTGCGTTTGCGTTTAACGAGCAAGCGTTCTTCGTTTTGATTAAAAATATGCCGGCGTGTCTGGTTATGCGAACGAATTTTTGTTTATGTGTATATACATGTGTTTATTAATATTTAGTTCTTAGTTATTTAAAGATTATTGATAATTAAATAAAGCTTGGGGGCGGAGCTGTTCGTACTAATTATGTAAGAAAGTGAAAATTATTTAATCATAAAAAATTCGATTGCTGCCTTCAGTAGCAACTTCGATAATTAACTTGTTAAATCATTTAATTTAATTATCTTGTATATCGACTGTTTATTTTACCTCTTGGAGAAATAAGGATGAGCTTAATTATTGGTTACTGCTTCCTCTTAAAACAAAACTTTAAATCGAAAAGAAATAACAAACTTTTAATTGTATACACAACTTTTTCTGGGAATTTCCTTGAATGTCTGCAAAGATTGTACTTCTTTTACCCAGTATATTTATGAAAATTAGTAAAAAATATATTATGATACTTACGTATAGTTTAATGATTTAGTAAAAGCGGGCATTTCGTTTACTCACCTAGAACATAAAAGAGAAAAAATATTAGTTTTGTATTTAATTTTGTAAAAAAAAAATCGTTAAAATTAACTCACGACAGCTTGCAATAATAAATAAACATGAATTCACTCATAACCTTATTCCAAAATATTTTACACACAAAACCCGCATCGCTAAACAGAACTACAAAAGCGCCTTAAGCACCAGCCATGAAAACTCATCCCCAGTAGCAAACAGCGCAATTAAAAACCGATCGCCCAACGAATTCCCAACCCCGCTCTCATATCTCGCTTTCCCATCCATCAATTCCACCAACTAAAAATAAAACTGCAATAGCCCGCCCCTCTCCCCGCAACGAGGACGCGCACCTTAGTCAACGAAAAAAAAAAAAGAAAAACAAATAAAAAATTGAAAAAAAAAGAGCGAATTCTATTTCACCCCCGAAATCTCATTCTAATTCCTCGCCCAATTCCCCGATCGGCCCTTCAGCTATAGTGCGCGCCGAGCGATCCTGGCCATTCGGCGGGAAAACAAAAGCGTGTATACACTGTTAGCGTCCAATCGTTTGTGTATATATCCTCGACTTTCCGCGCGCTGGCTACACGGCCGGAGCGCGAATTTACACGGGTATGTATATACGATCGTTTCGGAGCTTTACGCCCGAGTCATATAAGACCGATACTTTCGGGATTCAATTTCCTGGGGGAAAAAGTTGCGAATGGCCTGATTTGGAGGTCGGCTTGGCGGGAGCGCTGCGAGTGGTTTAAGGAGCTGTCGTTTTGCCTGTTTCGTTGGATTTGTTAAGTTGTTGGTTATTTGGGGAGAGGGTTTATTTTATTCCTTGATTAGAATTTTAAAATTGGCGGTAGGTGCGTGTTTGTAATGTCTAACATTAAACACAATTTATCAAAAATATTTTAGATTGAATTCCCAGCTTGATTAAATTGTAGTACGTAATAGTATTTTCTTTTTTAAGGAAAGCTAAAAGTATATTGCTTATAAAACGACGCTTTCTATCTACAAGGACGTGTCATCTGTTTATATGTGTAGGATATACGTTTTTATTGATAGGAAACGTCAAAATATAAAAGTGGATTCAATATAAATTCTGATGGTCTGTCCGTACTCGCCTTATATCTACTTAATCAGTAGAAATACAAATTGCCTCGCTTTATGAAAGTTTGAGAACTGTGACGTCAAAATATTGGTAATAACACACATTTTATTCTTATTGGAATTTTCATTTATTTCAAATTCAATCTAAAACACGAACAAACCGCTAAATAAAACTATAAAAAAAAACCTATCAACAATCAATTCCAGTCCACACTAATTTAATCACCCAACAATAACCCAAATCTAATTTCCAGCGGTCAGCGATGATCTGTAAAATCACTTTTCCCTCTCATTATCGGGCAAAGCTCGCGTCATTAGCCGGCCGAGTGGATCGAATCGATAAGCAGCGATGTCACGCGCATTGTAAATCGCGCCAGCGTACTATTTCGTTGCTCCGGCCGAATTCACCGGAACACGCACTTGGAACACTTGGCTTAACCGCATCGACGCATGTGGCTAGTCTAGTGGCCGAATAACTGACGTACGCGAGCCACTTGCGCTTTTTTTCGTCTCCGTTAGCGGCGTTGTTTTCTTGATGGGGCGCGTTGATGTGGCGGGTTTTGGTGAACTTGAGGTGAGTGAGGATGGTGATGATTATGATTTGATGGGGCTGAGAGTTTTTAATTGAATGATTTTAGTGAGCTTTGTTGATTGTATAGATGAT
>UELX01003644.1:0-22184 GCA_900480035.1 Eupelmus urozonus
ACTTTAAAGAATACTTGATATTTTAGACATTTTCTACTGTCATTCTAGTGTTAGATATTACGATTTTTAAGGTTCTTTCATTAGATAATAACTATATAATATCTTAAAACATCATTTTTTAATTTAAACCCGAAATGAGCACCTCTGCAGTTAGAGAACGTCCTTAATGTAAAAAATGTAGGTTTCATTAAAGTATTTTATTGATTAAGAGATATTTTCAGAAGTACGCGAAATTGTCAATTAAAACATGTTTTGCAAAAAACCTTAAACAAGTCTTTATTATATACTCTATCTAATTGATTATAATCGTTATTGTATTTTGTTAATTACAATATGTCGCAGTACTTTTTCTGTATTCCAATTTGCAAAGAATGGATGTTCAAATTAAAAAAGTATGAATTAAGAATAATGAGAAATCATTTTTTTCTTATAAAATTATCTATTGCTTGTATCTGCAATCAGAGTTCAGTGAGCAGCTAAGTAATAGATTGCGAATTTAAAAATATTATTTTAACACGACCTGAATAGCAACGGCAGATATAAAATAATATCACAATAAAAGCTTGGTAAGATTTTCGAAAATTTGGTTAAAAAGTAAAAATATTTATTTTCCTGGTCAGTTTTTGTATTTGTTTATTTTACTACTTTTCCTCGGTAGTATAGTAGTCAGTTTTTATTGTCCCTTTGTATTAGAAATTTATTTTTCCAAAAAGTAGTTTCTGTTCTAACAAATGAAATTCATTTGAAAATTTTTCTTACATACCAATGCATAATATTTAATTTAATTAAATTTTTTTTTTTAAAATAGCAATATTTATTTTCTTATCCTCGGTAGTATAGTGATCAGTTTTTTTATCCCTTTATCTTCACTACAAGTGTGAAGCTGATCACCCGAGTAATGAAGTGAGGTTGATGATCACACTTGTCGAGAAGAACCCTTTAAACTGTGGTGTATATAGTTCTTTATTCTCTCAAAGAAGAAAGTGTCTTTATTTTTTTCTGAGTATCCGGGAAAAAAATACGCATTTTCTTCCCCAGGACAATTAATGATTTTTAATTGTTTTTTAAATTCCAGATCAAAAATACTTTACTACAGTAATCTAATATTTAATTTATTAAAATATATCTTTTTGAGTAAAAAATTCTTTTCTTTTTATTAGATCTTCTCGATAGTATAGTCATTAGTTTTCTCCTCTCTTCTAGGTTGTTTCCAAAAGTAATTTTTGACCTGGCAAAGAAATTTTATTTTCTTTGAAACTCCATATCCTAATTTCTGCAGATGAAGCCGTTTATTCAGTTAATTCAAATCAACTGAGTTGCTTTATTTTTTCAAGTGATTATACCATCTAGTATGACTTTATTGAAATTAAAATTAAAACTAAAACAAAAAAGCAAAAACTTCATCAAAGTTTCATCGCCATGGTGCACCACCTAGCGCACGAACGAAACTCATCAGAAAACTAAGAATAACGCTGCAAATAACTCCTGTCATGATGGATGCTAAAACAAAAAAGTAATCTAGAAGAAAAAGCATGGATGATGACTGTATTCGGCGCGGTACGCGATGAAAGAATGGTGTTCTGTTGATGAATGAAAAAGTGCGTGGGAAAAGTGCAGGTAAACTGTTGATAATTTCCGGATCTTTCGCGCGCAGGGGCCAATAAGAAAGAGGCGTGTCGCTCGCTGGAGGAACCTGAAAATTGCCGATGCGCGTTTGAAATTTTCGCTGTGTTTACGCGCGGTGAAAGGTCGGAAAAGTTTGGCTTTCCCGGTGACGGTTTAATGACCTTTTGTGGAGTTTTGCGTTAAACGCCGCTTTTACGGTTAGTTTTCCCGAAAATAGTTCGTGTTGCAACTGTTGCGATAAATAAATATTTGGTGGGTGTGTTTGTTTTATTAAATTTGCAGTGGTTCTACTGCGGCTTCTCGTAAGCTTTGGAATAATTGAGCTTTCAATTGTGTATGTAACAAATTGAAGATAATTCATTGTAGCTACTCAAAAGCGACAAAGCTACCACAAAGGTCCACGTATACTCGGGAAAAAAAAACGTGAATGAGAAATTACCGAACGACACGCCTTTCATCGGCCTTTACGCATCTTACTTCTACACCTTATATTTACCCTAAGAAAGACTTATAGCACGTTCAATTACCTTACGCTTCGATAATACAAAACCTTTTTTCGCTCACGTATATGACTATAATACGAATCGCTAAGAAGTGAGAATCGTGACCCTAGCAAAGCGTTGCTATAGTAATTGAAAATGCCGTAAATCAAAATCGGTAGATCCATGCGTCTGTGAAATTCTGGTTGATCAGCGCGACTGATATTTACATAACGTTATTTACATGTACTTTTGCAGCTCTAGGTTGGCGGAGAGAGAGAAGACGGGCGTAGGTGTTATATAAGAGTGCATACAAGTTGGTAATATAATAGAGCTATAGAGCTGAAGATCGGGTGCAGTTATAAACAATTTTGTTTTCGACGAACGGCTAATCGTTTTGTCAATTTGATGACAGTCGTGATTGAGGTGCTGATTTGGCGGGAAAAGTTGTTGTCATTTATTGATAATTTTTAAATATGTAATGACTGATTTTTCTCGAAGTTTTTTCCAGATTTTGAATTTATATTTGTGTTGGTGCTCCGAAAAGAAATAAAAACTAGTATTCAATGTGACGATACCGAGAAAGTTGAAGCATGCTGAGCGAATCATTAGTTTCTCAGTTTTTTCGGAATCCCGCGACTATTCAAACATTTTTCCCTTAAAATCCAAAGAAAGAAACGATCTTCACTTTTTCTCTATCGAAACATAGCAAAACATTAGCCACACCGACAATGATACCACGAAAGTCCACCCTTACAAAGAAAACCCATCCGCAACTCCGAAACTCCAACTATACTCCCGATCTCCTATATACCCCGCATCAACATCAACCTCACCAAATCAAAACCCCGTGCCCACTTTTTGCGCCATCAGCCGCGAACGGTCAACGACACGTCGTCGCGCTCCGCGAGCGCTCCGAAAACGCCTGCTCCGGCAAACTTGACCCACGCGCTTTCTCTTTTCTTCCCGCGCCTGATAATCACCATATGTCGCCTCACCCAGCCAGCTCCTCTCTACGCCGTCTTCTCCTCAACCAACCTAATCAACTCATCTCCTACTCTCATCAAGGATAAGCCAGTCAAGTACTCACGGCGTCATTGCGAAGGGCTGCGGACGGTCCGCGCCGCCGGGTGCTATCCTGGTGAGCTATCTCCCTCTCTTACTGCCCCGTAGAAGAGTGAGCCGTCTCTCTCTTTGGCCGCCGATCTAGCTTTCGGCTTCTCCAACCAGCTCCCACATCATCGAGCCGCCCGCATCTCCGGCCACTGCACAGAGTTGTTTATGCTCCAGGAGGCGGCGGCCGCAAGCACACACTGTATATATATATATATGTATATATACGTATTTTTATGCATACATATATAGATTGATATATAGACACCAACACACAGAGGCACACTCTCGCACGCGCTCGGGAGAAAGAGAGAGAGAGGAAAGGAGGACGCGCGCGCGCAGAGCTCGCTCCTCCGGCGTGTATATATGTGCGAGAGACCGAGACGGAACGAGCGCGACGACGACGACGCGCGCGCGCGCTTCTCTATATACACCTCTCTCTCTCTCTCTCTCTCTTCTTTCCGCTGACTCTCGATTATCGCCAGCGAGTTATGCTGCCGCAGACGCACCGCTGATCTATCACTATATGCAGGATGCGTCTCTCTTGTTTACACACACCGAGCACCTCGCGCACGCTGCTATATCTGTTTAGAGGCACACGCAGAAGCACCGGAGCTCTGCACCGCCCTCCCGCACTTTTCTCTGTCTTCTCTCTCGCAGCAGCTCGGCTCTTTGTATTCCTCTCTCTCTCTCTCTCTCTCTTGTTTCTCGCGCACTCGCACTAGCGTTCACTTCACGCGCGCGCGCTCGCCCCCGATTAATTATATCTATTTATTTTTTTTCGGCGCGGTGCAGCGCGCCACGGTATATAGGGCGACTGTATATAAGCGCACACTGGCCCGCCGCTGCTGTGTGGGTATGTATAGTATCGCTGGAGGGGGGCCAAGGAGCCGAGGTGCCGCGCGCGTTGTGCCTCGGTGCAGCAGACTTTCCGGACTGAGCGGCCGTGGCGAGGCGAGCCGTGCCCCGCGAGGTAGCACTGCTGCCAACTGAGCTGGTGATATTATGGGGAATGGAACTAGATGGCGGTTTTGGAGCAGTGGGTGGGGGGTGCCGGACTGCCGGCGCGGCGGGAATGCGGAGAGTCTGTGTATGTGTGCTGTTGTGTGTAGAGAGAGAGAGAGAGCCGGGCGGTCTTCTGTGCGGGGGTGCGTGTGGTGTTTGTGTATAGATCGATGAGAGAGAAGGAGAGATAGATGAAGCGGCTGTGCACGCGGCGGGTTCAGAAGGCGATGGGGTATGGGTATGGAGTGTGTGTGGGAGAGAGAATTTGGAGGAGTGTGGAGGGATTTGGATGGGGGATGTGCCGATTGTTTTGGTTAATTGGGTACCTTCGGAGCGGGGTGAAGATTTTTTTCATTTTCGGAGAATTTATGAGACTCTTAGCATATTTTTGCATTTTTTTTTGGGCGATATTCATAAGCGAGAGGAAAGCGGATTTATGTATTTTTATCGGTTACGTGTGTTTAGTCGAGCGTTTCATAGTTGCAAAAAATAAAAATTATGTATGTATAAACTGCATTTCAGATGAAATTTCGTTTTGATTAAATTGATTGATTAAATTTAACAATATTTATAGCTTTAACCCTTAACCTTTAGAGAACGAGAAAATCATTAAAGTGGCACAATTAAAGTTAAAAAATTTTTTTATTCTAATATTGTTGGTCAAGCCACCATAGCTTCTCGGTCTTTCTAAGCTTAATTGTTGTACTTTTTAAAACTGCTGTAATATTCACGCTGGGTAAAATACATCTCAAAGTTTGTGTTTTGTGTTAAAAAAATTATAAATCAGACTATATCTTAGACGTGGAATATTTACGCTGTCTAGAATTTACATTTCTTACATTTAAATTAAAAAATGTACGCTGTTAAAATACCTAAATATATATTAATTGACTTCAATTTTTTAGTGAATTGTGTAAATGTTGGATCTCTCTTTTACAACATTACCATAATCATAAACGACTTACTATATTGACGCGTCTCATATTTTCAAATAATTCAACGGTATTAACTGTTTCGGGACAGTAAATATTATAAAGAGATAATATAAAAATAAAGAATTCTCTTGCAAAATTTCTGATCGGTTATCGGTAAAAATTTCAAAATATACCAATATAAAATACACAAAAATAAATTAATGTAAAAATTAAAATTTCGTAAAGTTTATAAGAGTATTAAAGGAAATAAAATTTAATTTTGACTAAAACTTTGTGGAAATATCTATAACTTTTTATTTTCATTATAACAACAAATTATATCTTTTATCGCTTCTCTGCCAGTTAGTTATGCTAAGTTATTCCAAAATATTACGGGAATCAATATAGCCAAATTGTAAGTTACATATCATTATTAGGGTCACATAAAATATAGTTGATCGTTTTCCTAGGAGTAGAGGGTCTATGAGATTAAACTGAAGTATGTTTCTACATTATTTAGTGCCAGAAGATGCCTTCAGAACTCCAATAAGAATCCATGATACCGAGGGCGGAACCTTTTCTATAAGTGTTAGATTTCTTCTCGTTTTCTCCGATTTCGAGCGCACGAATTTAAATATTAAAACGTCAATTTCAAGAAAATGTGAAAAGCGGACTCGTGCAGTTACTGTATGATGTCAAAGATTTAAAATTTTTTGAAGATTTTCTGTAAATTTTTAAAAAGATTATTTAAGAAATTATCATTGAGCAATCTTTTAAAAACATTTTGAACGCGTGACGTTAATACCGTACATTTACTTTGTAAAGTAAAATAACAGTAAACAGAGGAGAAATGACCATAATAAGGCTTCGGATAAACGTTGATAATAATGAAGAACCGAAAAGTAACGGAAATACAACATCAAATAAAGGAAAATATAAAAAAAAAAACATGAAAAATAACGGAAAAATAATCTTACATTAAAATATATTAGTTATATTGAAAAATAACGTATATGTAAGTGGAAATATTACGAAAAATTTCTAATGAAAAAGAACAGAACATTTCAATTTTTAAGTCGTCTATGACGTGGACATCCATTCGTTCGTTTTGATCAGCATTTTTTATTTATATATTGTTCAATAATTCGTTTTTTTTTTAGATTTTATTACAATAATGAAATTTGTAAAAAAACCCTTAATTGTATTTATTGGAAACTGTTCAATTCAGATAAGATTTTATAACAGAAAAATTTGACAGAAATTTTCAGAATACATAGTTAGAATACAACAAAAATAATTTGGGTAGCCCGGATTTCCCTTTAGACTTACTATAAAAGCGTTATTTTCTGGTCATGGATCTGAATCAAACTTTACAAAATGACTCTTTAGCTCAAAATTATCATAACACAGAGATTTATTCTGAATTATGTTTTTTGACCTGTTACATTTAAATGGGCCATATTTGGAATATATTTCGAGCTAAAGAATCTTTTTGCAAAATGTAATCGAATAAATTAACTGCTCTTAATAAAATCTCACGTTATATATTTGAATTTGCTCAATTAATTTATGCTCTGAACGAATTATGCTTATACTTTTTATATTCTAATGAATAAAAATGCCACCAAAATGGGCCCTTAATACCGCATAATATTTCAATGCTCCGAAAACTCCTTAACTTCTAAAACTAGCATTCCCATCCGAACCACACGAAAATCCAATCCTCCACCAGCAATCTTATCACCCTACTCTAAAAAAAAAGCAAAAAAAACCCAAGCACCAGTTTCACAATCCCCAGCAGCTGACACAAGCGCACCAAATTCAGCCGCTGAGAAAACAACAAGCGCTGCAGCCTAAAGCTCGTGAATTTCACTGGTTGCCCAAGAGAGCTTTTCTGCTGAGCTGTTGTATTATCGCGAGCGCGCCGCCAATGCACTGCCGATCGGCGAAGGTCAAGCCCGCCTGCATATTATTATGGGCTCGGGAGGAAAAAGACCGAACTCTTGCGTATATACATACGCGAGAGTTGCTGCGTGCGTGTATCTGAGTGCGTTCGAGAGATGATGATACGGGGTATATAAGAGAGAGCTAGAGTGTTGCGTTCTCGCTGCTTTGTATACTATAAATTCCTCTCGTCGTGCATAATACGCGTGGCCGATGATTGCTGGATATGATGATCGCGATAATTCGAGTCTGCGCCTTTTATGCAAAACGTGAGAAATACAGTCTGCGGAGTGGTGAAGGTTGAGCTGGGATTGGGTCTGGGATGGAAGGATTAGTACGGATTTAAATACTGGTTGAAAGGGAAGAAAATGTGCTATTTCTGGCTTATAAATTATAGGCTTGAATAGATTTTTTTTACCCGTGTATCTAACGAATTTTGGCCAATAGGTCCGTTTTATTTAGGGAAAAAATTTTGGGTATACCATCGAGCAATTCGAGTCTGAAATTAAGCAGTTATAATTTAAACACTTTTTCAAAGCTATAAAAGGCGAGCTAAGGCTTGATGATTGTATTTTCACTGATTAAATTGTGTAAAGTGTAGATGAGAAAATTATTTGTTTCAAACATCGTGAAGATAATTTTTTTCATCATATTTGAAATGAGTGATTTTTTTGCTTACATTTTTAGGCATAGTAAGAGACTTTAATGTTTGAGCTGAAAAACCCATTTTGTTAACGTGTTTAAGAATCTTTAATACTAGCTATAAATAATAAAGGAAATTTCAACTCGACTCAAGTGGTTAAATTTGCTACTCAGTATTCATAATATTGTTTTATAATATAAGAACTAATTTTCAAATTATAATTAGTAGTAAAGCTAGATAAAGAGTAAAGCTGAATAATATCGAATAATTAAATTTTGTTAAACTATCATAAGAATTCGGTTTCATTAAAAGGAGTTTTATTAAAATAATAACCTAATAATTAATTGATTAAATATTATTTTATTATTTAATTTACTAAATCAACTACACATTTTAGATAAAAATAATTCAATGAAAATTCAATTAAATTAAAGTACATGTTTTTCTATTGCTGATGTTGTTTCTACGCAAATAGAAAAAAGAAGTGAGCATGCACCGAAATGAATAACATTCTAATCTTTAGATTGCGGTCAAATCAACATAACGTTCAGGTTACCACCTAACAATATATTGCACATCACATTCGATTTAAACGTCTACGTCTCTTGTCACATTTATTTTTTCTACATATAATAAATTATTCAAGTATTAATTCCAATCTACCCGAGAGCATAAAAATACAATATTGTTTCAATTCGTATTAAATATCGAATATTTTTACAAACATTTTTGTTGTAAGTAGTTATCTGTCACGTAGAAAAAAAGAGCTATATGTAAAACATGGACAAAATTGTACAGATCAAATATTCCCATTGTACATTACATTTTTCGCATAATTATTAAATAGCAAACAAGGAAACAAATGTACTTATTGTTAAAAAATTACGTTTGCATCCAATACGTACAATTAGGGTCAACCTAGTAATGTCTAAAAAAGCATTACTTTACCTATTTTAAGCTCGTTTTTATAACTTTGTATACGTCGTAAAATTAAATATATCTTTTATTTTTTATTACCTATCAAAAGAAAATTCTAATATTTCTATTGCTTGCAATAAAATTCAACAATCGAAACCAATCCAAAAATACATACCAACCATCTCACGTCCGCCGATTCCTCCGATCACCGAATCCAAACCCATCCACACCTCTCATCGCACGCGCGCGCAGCCCAAACCGCCACAATTTCGAACACTTTTTTCGAATCCTCGACGCCATGTTGCCCTAGTGACATTCCCGCCGAGGTTGGCCACTATGCGGAAGCGCGATTGGCCGGCTCGGCGCCTCCGCCCGAGTCGGCCCATTCGTCGTCGTCGGCGCTCGCGCCGCCATGGCAACCGGCGCGCGCGTGACTTGGAGCCTCCGCATACCGCGACGTGGCGCCGCCAACGCGAGAGAATAGCTAGTTAATGTGATATTGAAGAGATCGTAAAACTCGGCGGGCAACGCACCGACGGAGGTGGCTAGACGGTTGTAAAGGTAGGGACGGCGAGGGCGGGCGAGCTGGCGACGACGGGTATGTTAGTTTGTGGGTGGAAGGGTAGTTTAAATGGGACGTTAATTGGAGTATTTAAATGCCATTATAAGGGACGCTAGTGTGATTGTTAGATTTGTGTATTATTAGAATGAATTGTTACTGATGATCAGATAAGCACTGTGGATGTCGGTGATTGATTTTCAATTTTAGCGAATGAAAAGAAACTTTCATTATCTAGAAATTATTTTTTTATATATAATATTAAAATATATTTGTAAAAACTATTGCTCGATAATTGTATTATAGAAGTATAGAAAGAGAGAGTATATAAATAAACAAAGAGGAATAAAAATATGAGAAATTGACTTTATAGCGTTGTGAGTAAACTATGAGTATTATCCATAAAAATATTCTAGGATTCTATATTATTATTTTCTTTATTAATTCATAAATAGTATAAAATAAAATTCCTGTCCACAACTCTTTTTAATAAAAAAAAAATCCGAAATTGCAGCCGCAGACTTGAAAAAACCATTTCGGAGCAAACGACTCCAAAACGAACACCGTCTGCTCCAAAACGAAAATGACCGTCCCCGACAGTCATCAACACCCGACGACAGCCCGATCTCCTCCCGGCATAAACAAACATCAGCCTCGGTTAAGGGCGCAAAGGACAGCTGATCCGGGACTCACAATAGAGCGCAGCGACGACACAAAGGAGCGCCGTAAAATACCTATCCACCAGCGTCAGCCGCCTGAGAGTCAGTCCCAGCGTGCGCGCTTGCGCGCCTATAGCCTCTCACATAGCAGCAGCGACTATACATACACATATATCCACATAGCCGCATCCCGCAGCTATAGACGTAAACGCGCGGAGAGCGCGAGAAAAGAGAGAGGGAGAAAGCGCCAGTAGATAGAGGAGCTCGGGCTGGCGCGGCTCGGCGCGGCGTGTCGTAGCAAATGCGTGTATACCGCGCGCAGCAGCAGCCAGTGGGACACACCGCATAACCTCACTTCTCTGTGCAGCCCCGTCCTCGTCATCACGGCTGGCCAGCCAACTCTCGCGAGTGCGCGTCGCGGAGGTGATAAATTCGCGAGGCGATGCTGCGCTAACTGCCGCTCTCGCGACTTCTCGATTATTAGTTCGTAGCTGTTGTTTGTTTTCTTGAGTTTACCTAGAGCCACGAGTGCAAGTGCGTGAGAGGGTCAGTGTTGGCCAGGTGGAAGAGGGAGAAGGAGAGAGAGAGAAGAAGAGGATGAAGAGCTGAGAGGAGCTGAGAGGATACAGTCGCTAGTTCGTCCACCCAGGTAAGCTATATACTAGTGAGCCGTATGTGTCTGTGTACTTTCTTTTTTGGAGCAAGGATTCACTGAGGATTCTTGGGAGGATTGGGTATGTGGGGGATTGGGTATTTTGTTTTAGGGAGGGTTGATGGGAAAAGCGATGTGTTGCGGAGTGCTGTTGACGTGACGGTGTCGCAGATGTGTGTTTACTTGTGAATTCATGGGGAAACGGGGAGAACGGGGGAAATTAATAGCGTTCGACGCGGTTGGACGCCAGGAGGTGTACAGGGCTTGGGAAAGCTGGAATGCTATGTTGGGTGTATGGAGAAGTTTTCGTTTGCGATGTTATTTTTAGGTTTTGTTTGTTAGAAATTTTGTAGAGTAAATCTAGAATAAAAGTATATCTTGTTATGTTATAATATATTTCGAAGAAAGTCTTGCGTATATGTATTTTGTAATTGATAATTTAAAAAAAAATGAAAATAAGAATTACTTCTCTATAAGTTTTTATTAAGTATAATTTATTCTGACGGACAGTAGTCGTTCCATCATCTATAAATAAATGGATGTTCAAAAAATCGTTGAAAATGGAAGTAAGTTTTAAAAAGTTAGAATAAAACTTTATGTCAACGTCACTTGTTTTAAGTAAATTTAAAAATACATGTTTTATTACTTTTAAAATTCTATTAACGATAACAATGATCGTAAAAGTTTTTGTTTTTCGACATAAAAATGCTACGTGGATAAAAATATTTTTTGTATATAGATTTACTCTCTAGTATAATTTTTATTTCAAAGAGTTTAAAGAAAATATTAACGACTTCACTATTTCACTATGCTTTATCAAAATTAAAAATTTTTTCTGGATTGCTTGGGCTTATCTTACAGATTGCTATATTATGTTTTTATTAAGTAACATTTGTAGCTTTGTAATTACAACAATTTTAATTGTTGTAATTATAAGAAAACTTTAAATATTTTAATTATAATGAATTTAAATAAAATGTTTTTAAAATCGAAAAAAAAAAACAATAAACCATTAAATTTATATTTGTATTTAGAATAGTTCTCTGACTTATAAAATTGAAAAACTGCTTTTGGGATTTAACGATTTTAGAAGACTAGAAACCATAGTTCTTAATTTTACCGTGTATAATATGCCTAAATATCATAATAAAAATAATGTTTAATGAATTTGACTTATTATTATTCATACTACGTAATAAAAATTAGCAATTATTTTATGTAATTTATTGATTGCAACGAACATGAAAATATTAATATTAATATTTTTTTTTCATTTGATTGTTTTACATTTAAAATTCATTGATATATTATATTCAAGCCATAAATTTCGGTATAAGACACACTGATAAAATCATTTTACATATCTCTTGCCATATTTTTAGTTTCTCATAAAAAAATTTTACGTCGAATAATGACTCTTATCTAAAACCGGTTAGAAGTGCAAAGATAAAATATAATTTGATATTAACTATCACTCCAATTTTGTGAATTCAGAAAAGTTATAACTACTTTTAAAAATGAATATAAAATTAGGAATTTATAATAATTATAGTTTGACTATTACATAAATCAACAATAACAGTTACAGCTAATAATGACAGTATAAATTCAAATAACTAATGTTAGAAAGCACGTAGATTCTTTTTGATAAGATGAATATTTCGTTCTATAAACTATTGTTAAAATATATGTCGGTAATTACTTTAAGTTTATTGAATTACACGGTAAACTAGTTTAGACAGCAAATAAATGTAATTGAATTAGTTTGATAAAGTTTTCTTGATCCTGAATACAATAGGACGGTGACGCTTTATCTGCAAATATACAGACACTAATGTAAGTACAGCTCAATTATTGATGCAAATCTTGATTTATCTACCCCGCGCGTGATATAAACGGACTATGTATAAAGTCTATTGTATATTTCTTGATCCGTAAGTACTTTATGTGTATTATTTGTCTCCTTGTAACTGCATATATTTGTATTATTCTTATGATTATTTAATTATTTTTATTACTGTTTTTTTTTTTATATTTTATTAAGCCAAATACTTTCAGAATATTTTTAAACGTTCAACTTATTAATATCATCGCAAAAGTTCAAAATTTTACCATGTTTAAATTATTGGAGCATTAAACAAATACGTTTTCTACTTCAATTACGTTAAATGATTATTTAAATTAATGAAATAATTTTCAAATTACCACTTTCAGACAGTTTCAATAGGTGGAAGAGACAATACTCTAACAGCTTTCAGACCTTCACGTGCATGTCAAGCACTTTTTCTTCGTTAATTGTCCTTGAGCGACTACGGCTCTGCAACCATTTTGAATTAACTTAATAGACAAAATAAACTAAGTAAAGTGCATCTGAACAGTGGTCTCTTAATTGACTAAGTTTAATAATACCAAATACAAAATAGCGTTGACTTAAAACTTTTTATAATTTATAATAATATGATTATTCAAATTTAACCCCTTGATTTTAATAAACTGAATTTTGAGAAGCTTCGTTTTTCGGCGATTAGTATAATATTATTAAATAATATAAAGTAATTTTTTAATGTTAACTCCTTTATTAAACTTTATTCATTAAGTTGAAATATATATAATTCATAAAGTAGCATTGCTACAAACGAAATTATTTTTCCCTTTACTGTAAGAATGGCATGAAATCCTAAATTTCAAGTTTGTCTTGCAGCAGAAATTGAAAACGAAAATAGAGCAATAAAATAACATGAAATATTTTTAGTAACAATTTAAAGATGAAATATAATGTACATTTATCGTATTGTTTTTAAATCTTTACATTTATTTAAGTAAATATATTAACAAAATAAAATTGTTAATTTAAAATTATTGTAGGTAGTAACAAAAATTGATAATACTTAAATGTAAGATCCGAAAAGCGAAAGAATTTGTTTATTCATTACATATACTGTAAGTTATAAGTACTAAATAATAAACTTTAATTATGTTTAAAAAATATTATAGAATTAGCAAATGGAAATCTGTTAATTAAACTGCTATCATCAGAACATGTGCGAATATTAACCACTAATTATTCTAATTGTTTAACTAATCTCGTAATTACGATGGAAATCATTCATGTGACATTAGTACTGTAACATACGGTCAGCTGTTATTTTATTGTAATCAAATGCAAATGTTGATTTATGATAAATTTAATTCATTTCAGCTGTTTTATAAGCATCAACTGAACAATCATAAAAGATTTAAGTTATGCAATTATTCACATGTTTTAAAAGATTGCAGTTAATAAAAAACGTTTAAAAAAATTACGTTAAATTTAAAAATGCATTATGTAATTCATTTAGATTTTATTTGAGTGTATTTACTATAATATTTTATTTAACAGATTTACTGCGACGTGATTATATATGTTACAAGTTACCCAAGATAATTTTTATTTTATTTCTGTTAAAAAAAATATTTATGAAATGCGTGTACACGGAGAGAAAATTCGATTTTTGTTCTTTGAAAAACCAATCATGGGTTAATAAGATGTTATAAAATGATTCCACATATATTTTCAAAATAGCCAGAAAACTTATTTCTGAGTAAAATTGATATGGGAATATCTCATATTAATCTCTTATTTAATTTTTTTCTGAGCAAAATTTATACGGGAATATCTCATATTTATGCTAAAAGAAGAAGAATGTAGAAAAAATACCTCACCTTCCACAGGACAAAGCATGTTTGTCTTTTTTTTTTTTTATATTTTTTTATGTTCAAATTTGCAATTGATAAATACTTAAAAGTTTAATTTTATATTTGAAATAATACTCGAGCTTGTATTAAGCATTTTCATATATTAAATTCTACTTTTATAGTAATTTTACAGTTATCTGAAAGTAATTTTTTATACAATAGTAAGTTTATATCAAGTGACCTTTAGAGAACAAGCGTTTTTCTTTTAAAAGTCGATATTTTTTAGATTTAAGCCTATAAATAACTAGAAATAACTAACATGTCTGATATAGTATTCACGTTTGCCGCTGTCACCTAAAAGGGTCAGATCAGTACAGAAGATCACCACCAGGAAAAAAATTTTACAAAATTCGGATATTAGTGTAACTACTGATACATATCCGTTTTTCAAGGATATTCTAACCCTCTAATAGTTAAAATATGTATATTTACAGTTTTTGAATATACCATTTTCAATTTTTTTATACAAATATAAATTTTTATAATTAGATTTCTTAAAAAAAAAAAATAAGATACAAAAATTTATTCGGCTACAATAATTTTATATTTTTTCTACGCAGAGCTATTTCAAATTAAAATGTACAATCGAACTTTGTCCACTGGAGAAAGCAGTATCTCCACTGATCAAATCCCTTCGGGACGTACAAAGTACTATTGTTGTTTGTATCAATCAGCCCAAATCTCAAGTACTCCAAGATAAACTTTCATTATTCTAAAAGCTTCTGGGTAAACTACCCTCAGCGTTCGATTGACCGCTAGGCGATCGAATTAAATTTTCCGCCCGACGCACATACTTTTACCCGGTAATCCTTCTTCATACGTTTGCGTAACACGCGCAAAACCGACTCTCGAGTGTAACATTTCTCTACATTAGGATAAGACGGAAAACGAGCGCTTCGCGCCCATAAAAATTCCGCTCGAACTCCATCCTCGAGGTTGACGGGAGCGCGAAACTGCTCTTTTCTCCGGCGAATTTTCATTCCGAGTGCGCCGATTCGCATAAAAGTACAGGCGAGGGCTGGAGGGTAGATAGTACGTCTATGTATACTTACGAGCTGTATAATAAAACGGAAGCACCGAGATGGTTTTTGCGTGAGTCATTATTCGAAGGAGTTGATTCAGTGTCGGAGTGGAAAACTAATATTTTAGAAATTTTTTGAACTAATGTTCTAATTTTTTTGTTTATTGTTACGTCTTCCTAGAACTTTTGGAGTCTTCCTAAAACTTTCTTAGTTTATAAATTTGATTTCTTTCATTCGAATTTAGAGTGGATTCACTCAAATTAGAGTGAGTTTTCGTCACTATTTTTTGGAGTGAAATTTCACTGAAAGTGTGTTAGAGAGGTTATTTCATGCTAGACGCGAAACTGATGAGCAAGCAGTGATGTGGGATGATGTTGTAAGGAGCTTGGTTACATTAAGTAAGATGAGATGACGTCATTCAATAATTGCCTTCGTATTTTGATTTAGAGGTTTTTCTGGAATAACCAAATCCATTTCAAACCGCTTATGTTACCCCTGAACGGCAAATGCATTATGGTACTAAAATCCTTATTACTTTTAATTATAAACTATCACTGTACAAAAATCTACATCATAATACCACAATTTTTCAAGTAAAGTCACATCGTACACGCAAACTTACTGATACCTTATTTCCCTAAACCTGATTAGTCCGTCATTCTACAAAGGCTTACGCCACACATAATGGATTACACAGTTACTTTCCCTCCCACCCATCCTCTCTCAAATCCAACGCTTTATAACCATGGTCTAGATCCACTAACCACCCACCCTTCCCGCGACCTTCCGTCACAGGGATTAGCCCAGCGAGCGATTCTGTCGCCTGTTCACTGGACGACACAAATCGCGGCCATCGTCAAAGAGGGGTAAAGACAGAGGAGGGGGGAGGACGAGGGAGGAAGACAGAAATGACTTTAACGTCGCTCGCGCGCGCGACCTGTGGCACTGGTTACTCGATCGACCAAAGTGTCGTCGACGAGTGCTGATACCGCGCCTGACCCTTCTTTCCTCTCTTTCTCTCTCGTTTCTCACGGTCTAGTTCCCGTTTTCTCATCCCTCGACCTTTTAAAGGCTTCGAGGGACATTTGCGACGCTCTCGAAGGCTGAATTTCGAGCTTTTTCCTGAACCTACCCAGACGTTAAGTTTCCTTCTCAAGTGTGCGCGGATTCCGTTTTTAGATTTGGGGAAGTGGTTGAAATTTTAATTATCTGAGATTTTTTTATTCGTTGTGATTAAATTTTTCTTTTGGATTTTTTGTGGTTTTAGTTATTTTTTAAGAGTTTTTTTTTAATAATGTGAATTAAGTAAGAATAATTTTGTATAAATAGTAATAATGTTTTTAATAAATTTTACATTGTAAAATTTTGTTATTGCGTTAGTATAAAATTTTAGAACAGGTTTACTGACTTTTTACTTTATAGGCGCTCTGAATAAAACAATAAAATGTTTGCGTGTAGTTCCTTAATTCGGCTTGTAAAACGCTAGAAAATATATTTTTATGCTTCCTTCTGTAACTGAAAGTTTGGGCTTATTTCGACATTAGAGTTTCGCTGTAAAAAAAGAATACTTAATAGAGTGAAATTTTTTCATTTCAAAAGTCCTATAACATTCACAATAACAGTATCATTTCAGTTTATTTATGAAACATAAACATTTCTTAAATAAAACTTTTTTTATAATGTCAGGCTTGAACTTTTATTTTGAAAATTGAATAATTTCACTAATTTAAAAATTGTTATATTACAATTTTAAGTTTATACACAAATGATGCAAATAAGAATTTGTTTCCTAATAGTCCATTTACCCTTAGAAAATATATACGACTGAACTTCGTTGTCCGATTACTTAGCTTAGATTGGCTTCCTCGAATTTAATCTGCTTTTTTTCTGTCTGATTTAATTTTATCTATTACTAATCTTTTTATGCATGTTTATCATAGCCATAAAAGCATTTACAGGCGTGCATAGCATGCACGCAACATTTGTAAATGTACTAGTAAGCAAAGAATTTTTCTACTTATAAATGTCTATGGAAATTTAGTTAAATACATTATTTGGTCGTCTTTTATGAGGCGTTAAACTTAACTCAATCATTTTGTAGGACATTTCAATTAGATTAGACCATTTCCCTACTAAAACTTTTCAATAGTTGATAAAGTCTAAATCCTCTCAGTAATTATGAAAGTGTCTAACGAAACACTCCAGATGTCATAATTTAGTACTTAGCACTTAAATTAGCAACAAAGTTCAAGGCTCTGCGTTGCGGTTGGCAAAGTCCAACTGAATAAATAATAATCTACATTGGTTACTAGTTCTCATGGACAGGCGATTCCTATTAATAATTATTTAACTTTAAGTGAGTCAGAAACGCTTTAGGTATTTTGCAAATTTCAAAGTTAATAATTTTCTATAAAGTAAACCGAGACTAAAAATTAGTTTTAATTTGAAGGCTTAATTAAATTAAATTTTCATTGATACTACCAAATATTTTTTGATTCAACAAATTTTTAATCATTTAAACTATTATTGATATTAATAATTTTTTTTGAATGTAGAGCTTGACTGTTTATTGATTTCTTATTTCTTGACTACGACAAAAAGGTTTTTTTTTTCATTATTGTTGACAACTTTTCAAATTTAAGTATTCTTAACTTAAATGTGCCAAGCAATAAGCAAAATATTATTTAGCTTAATTTAACTAATTCTTACTTTAAATTTATTTTTATAATAATGAATAGATTAAAATCATAACAAAATGTTAATTTAAAGCACAAATTTTTATGAGTTATCTGTCCTAGCATAACGATTTATTTGCTTTAATTACTGTTATATCCGCTTGAGTGAAAATTAAATTAAGTCTGGAACCCCTTTTAATTGCAGTTTAATTAGCGCTCAATCTGTTTTTGCCTCAAGCACTTCTATAATTTCTTCGATACAATTTGTTGCCAATAATTCTAGCTAGCGGTATCTTTAATGCGTCTATCCAACTCTTTTAAAAACGGTTTTTTGTAGTTAGCAAAATAATTTTTTCAATTAATACTCGGAAGTTTTTAAAGGTTAATGGGTGTTTGTCCTAATAATTTAATTTGCTAAAATACATAAAAGTATTTTCGTTAAAAGTATTAATTTATATTTAATTTTTATCTATATTCTCATTTTATATCAATAATTTTACAAAGTTTATATTTCATAAAGCGAATTATAAAACAATTATAATATCGAGTCCAATATTATGAAAATGTTTATAAGTTTGAAATAAATTAATTTGAACAAAATACAGAGAATCGAAAATTGTATCTAAAATTAGATTTTCTTAAATAATTATATTTGTATCAGTTTTTGGTTTCGGCTGATGCAATTTCCCTCTTACTTCATACTTATTAAACCAGTATAAATTTCAAACACTATTTTAAACTTTTCAGAGAACTTTTTAAAATTACGTTTAATTACATGCCGTTTTTTTCTATTTTAGTTGTACACAAACTTCAAATAGTCAAACTGACTATAAGAACTAGGTTTAAAAATACAATCAATACGCAATGTTTATCCACTGTAAAATCCAGTTCACCAGTGTATTGAGGCGCTTAAGAGGTCACTATATTTTTCTGGTTAGAACATTTTGGCTTCTTGCCTAGTACATATTTCGTTTTCATACTCTTTACGTTACGAACTTTGTAATAAAATGTTGACATCTTAGATATAAAATTTTTTCAAAAGTCAAGTTCCACAAATCTCGCTATTAAATTAATTTTTTCATGACTTTAACTTTTATTAAAGATAAAATGCATCATTAAAGAATCGATATTTATTAATAAATTTACAAAACCTAATATTAAACATCATGTAATCAGAATATCAAAGCTTCCAAGTCGCAAGTTTATCAAGGTTTATAATAATTGAAGCCGTTACATGCATTGTTAGATAAACCCTAAAGATTAATATCCCATACACTCATCCATCATTAATCCTATCGATATACACAAAGATTTTCCTACACTACATACTTATCTTCCCAACGCCACAATTCATTATGCAATAAAATTTCTGCTCGAACGCTAATAAGCCCTGTCTTTAACCTTCTTCGTCGGAACATCATACGCGGATCTTGAAGCTTCGGGTAGTAACTTTCGTAGTTCTTTGCATATTACAGAAGAATGTGGAATAACGGCCGAAGCTGCTTTGTCGGTTCTTTTGGTGAACGTTATTGCAAAAGTATCCGCGGAGATAAATTCTAAAATAGGAGAAGAATGTTTCGGACTGATAAGAATGGACCATATTTGCGTATCATTTTACGTGTAAAATATTAGTGGTGAACAGAAGTTTTTATTGCAGAGAACTTCTGGATTTTCAAGATTCCGTACACTGAGGCAAAATTCTAGTTTAATTTATAAGAATTTATTGTAGCTCAAGTTCTTGACCTCAAAACGTTAGTTATCAATACTAGACATTTTTTGTAAAAAATTTTTAATTCAAAAAAGGGTAATATTTTCATTAAAAGTAGCAAAATTTAAAAGTAAATGCAAAGTTTTATTTAAAGTTACTTGGAAGTAGATAAAATATTTTTTTTTCAATGTCATTTTATTAAAGAAGAAAATGCTTACGATTGATTATTACTATACAATTGAAGTTCTTCTTTTTTCTAAACTTTTATACTTAACATTATCGTAACTGTAAACATAGAATTTTTTTAGTTTATCTTCATTGTAAAATTAATTTTCTGTAAAAAGAACTGTAAAAAAATACTTAATAATTAATATACCTGTGGAGAAGTCTAATAAGTTTAACGTAATTATTCAAGATTCGTTAAGTCCTAAATAGGGCTTAACCAGCTACCATAATTATATTAGTAATGAGCCCACCTAATTAAAACCTATTTTTCTATGGGGTAGTATACATAAAATAATTAAACATTTTTTATTAGCAAAAACGATGCATTCCTACCATACTCCTCAACAACAAAAAACCCATGTACAAAGCCCCACTTAACAAAACAGTCTAGCCCACGACTCTCCACGCTACCTAGTCAACAACGAACTGTATACCCTCCCAACTACCTTGGCAATAATTACGCCAGAGATCTTGGAAGCATCATAACTGTGTCACATAACCCGTACCATCCCGCCTCAAATCGTCTCCTCCAAAGACGGAGAAAGTTGGATACACGCACGCACACACAAACCAGCACCTACTTATTAACTTATCCTCTATCCTCCTTACTCCTATCTTACATATAGTGGGCCAGAATCGCGGCAGGATCTCTCGCGCTCGGCTGATCCGCAGCAAGATGCAGCAAGTACACACGCAATGTCAGTGAACTTGCCGCGCGTTCTCGTGTGCAAGCGCCTCGCGCTATCTGCCTCGCTCGATCTTTCTCTTACGCTGCCTTTCTTCTCCTCTTCCTTCTCCGCTTCTTCCTCCTTCTTTCTTCGAGTCTGCGCTCATTATCGCCGCGCGCAGTCGAGCCTCTTGCGCGCTCACGTCTCTTCAGAGCGCGAGCAGAGCCCCGGCTTTTTTCGCGCCCGCAGATCCGAGAGAGATGCATAATTAAAGGGAGCCTTCATACTCGGCTGATTCTTCTTCTGCTCCTTTTTCTCATCTTTTTAGCCGCTTGTAAGTGCAGAGAGAGAGAGAGAGAGAGAGAGAGAGAGAGAGAGAGAGAGAGCTGGATGTGAATTACATTCACAGAGTCTGTAACTGCGCACTTGGTGAGCGCTCTGTGTGAGAGGTTCCTTTTGCATACGATTTCCTGTACGCTGGGGGTAACTGCCTCTTTTTTTTTTGAGTTAACGAGAAAATAGCGTTTTATGCGATCGTATTTGTTTTATGAACTGATTTATGAGTATACTTTTTAGCTTTAGATTTTATGTTTAGATTTTATAATCAGGCAAACAGGTCTGACTACTGGCTCGGTAACAGAAGGCACTGTCCAGCTAATCAAAAGTTGTCTGTTCATCGAAATGTGAATGAAAATTTACTGTCTGGCGTAAGCAGTTTTCAAATAATAAAGTTTTATTATTTATATAATTATATATTTTATATGTATATGATGTTAAGAATTTTCAGTTTATATTTAATTTCATTTACAATTATAATTATAATTACATAACTATAACAAAATTTTTTATTATCTAAATCAGACATAAGTTAATCTATCGAATATATTATTTTAATATTTTTATACAACTACTATAGTTCAAAAAATAAAATAAAAAATAAGTAGTACATTTTGATCTAAATTTGGAAGCGCAAGATAGCATATTCTGAAGATGGTTATGACCTTTCGCGGGTATGATATTCGTGCATGCAGTAGAATGTTAGTTTTGCATCTTCATTTCGACTGGGCAAAAACTCATGTTTATTCTTCCGAGCACTAATAAACGTTTTTAGCACTCTTTTTTGTTGAGATGTACTAAAAAATGGGGGAGGGGTTGAAGGTTTTGAAATTGATTAATTAAAAGTATAGCAAAAGTAAAATTTACATCTTAAATAAAATATTTATTTGAAGATTCGTGATTATTTTTATTCTATCATGAAACGTAATACAAACTACATATTACTTAACCAATTACTTTTATTACTATATATTACTTAACTTTAACTAACATCGATTTTATTTTCTAAAAATCAAGAATTGAAAATGCTATATTTTATTTAATAATTGAATATAACAATAACCTTTTGCAAGACAATGGACAGGAATAATAATATTGACGATAATAAAACTGTAATTTGATGATTTTTTACTTCTTTTGACCCTGGTAGAAATTTTCACCATAATCTGGTCATATATTAACCATTCTTTTCAAAACTGGTTAAAATTGATCAATTTTTACTAGACAATGATCAGTTTATCCGCTAACTGACGACGGTTAATAATCAAAAACTGACGAAAATATGGTGAACTGTCAAATAATA
>UELX01003645.1:0-22183 GCA_900480035.1 Eupelmus urozonus
TCTCTCTCTCTCTCTCTCTCTCTCTCTCTCTCTCTCTCTCTCTCTCTCTCTCTCTCTCTCTCTTTCTCTCTTTCTCTTTCTATCTATCTCTATCTCTCGTTCTCTTTATAAAACCCGACCACTCGTTTAGTTGTCATAATGTATAAATAAAAAGTGGGATAATAACATTACTGTATTAAGAAACAGACAAATAAACCTTTGCTTCAAATTGTTTTTTATATTGTTTATATAAAGCGCTAGATCAGAGTCAGCGACTTTTTAATCACTTTGCATAATCTTTTATCCATAAGTCAAAAATTACTATAATAAAGATGTAACGAAGTTTTTAAATTGTTATTTTATAATATCAACAAGTGTTCTTTTACAATATCACTATAAGATTCTTTTTATCTAATCAGCCTACGTACCTATTCGTCATTTTTTTAAAATACTTAAAGTCTCTTTGAAGAACACATGCGTTTGAATTTTTCATGAATAATTTCTTAACTGGAATATTCATGTTTTCTCTTCTTTTGGGTTGGAAGGTTACTATATTTTTTATTTATTTCTTATGAAACCGAAAATTTGCATGTTAACGATCTCCATAAGTAACAAGTTTTAAAAATATATAGCAATGAATTTATATTTTGTTAATAAATTGATACAACTTATTTTTAATCAATAATAGTTTGTTCTTACATGCTTTATCATGAAATTGAATTGAAAAGTTCACGACAAAGTTCACGAAATACCCATAAATTACATAATATAAACCATCAAAATTAAAATCTAAAAAGAGAACTTTAAAAAAAAAAATAGATAACATTAGAGCCGATCGGCCAGCGTACGCGAAAGAAAATAACTTCACGAAGCATAAGCAACGGGCACGCGTGTCGCTCGGCCCGGCGCCTATTCCTCTCCAGCCGGCTGTTAATGGAAATTTGTTCGCTGGGCCAAAACATACGGCGCCTCTTTCCTACTTGGCGCGATCCTTGTTTTCCTCCCCCTGCCTCCTTATTCTAACGTGAGCGGGCTACCTCCGCAGGCAGCCTGCCGACTACCTATCTCGCTCTCGCGCCATCTTTCCGGCTCGCACACACACGGATATGTATATACACTCGTCGCATATCAACACCACTCAAGCTCATGTATATATGCATTTCGATTACGGGGAGGAATATTTGAAGCGAGGAGAGGGTGGGAGTCGCGGGCCAAGGATCCCACGAGATCGGGCGCGATTTTCCGCATTCCCCCTGCGCGCGAAATTTCGCAGCCGTATGCGGCTCTCTCTCTCTCTCTCTCTTTCTCTCTCTGCGCGTGTGTATCCGAATTTCACTCGCTCCCGGAATGTGCGTAAAGTGGAGTGGGGGAAATGGGGGTGCGAGCCTGAGTAGCGTCTTTGCCGCGGGAGGAGTACCCTTTTTCTATTTTCTTTTATTGTTTACGTGGGATAGTTTCTTTTTATCTCTTCGGGCACGTTTTTCCCTCGTTTTTTTCTTCTGAGCGGCGAGCGCGAGATTTTCACTTGGCGAGCCGGGAGCAAGCCGGTGTGTATGAGCGTTTACGATTTACTGTAATTGACAATTTTAAAAGGGAGGGTATTGCTTTGTTGATGCGGATTTTTCTTTTTAATTTTCAATGTAAGTGCTTTGGCAAGGAGAAACAATTTTCGTCGATATGAAAGAGGTCCTCGTGGTGAAACATTTGTAATAGTAGTTGAATTGGGTCACGTCAGTTGGGATTTGTTATCTTCTTTCAAATACACTAACGTGACGTATTAAACTTTAAAGCTCTAAAAGTCGATATGATTTCTTGAAATAGTAATGGTAAAATTTCATCTCTTTTTAAATATTCAATAGGCTGGGAGAGTAGTCTAGTAGATTGTGCTGTCAAGTCGTGCCCCCCAACTAGAAGCGTGCATGACCTTCGAGTTACAGATCTTGATGAATCTTTGAGTGGCTAGATATTTTTTTTCTTTTATTATTTTATGAGAAACTAGATATTCCTAGTCGATTCTGTTTTATTTTTTAATTTGTAAATAGATAAAATTAATTAATCTTCGATGTTTTAGTACCCGTATTGAAAAGGAATTTTAAGATTCAGTTAACACAAGTAACCAAAACCAAAAACTGTCATTTTTATACAGTGAACAATCTCTAAATAGCTCGGCAACTTCTTAAATTGTTTAAGTTTTTAGAATTACCAACATTAACAAAAATCATCCTCACCCACCCTCTCCAACAAATATCCCACACCTTAACATCCGATCCCAACTAACCCACTCTCACCAGCAAGCCAACACCGATGCACCACGCGTCAACGATCCATCCTCCCTCACCCACCGGCCCACATCAGCAGCGATCGAGCCGCGGCTTATAATGCGTTTTCGGGCGGGAATTGTTCGAAGCTGCGCGCTTAAAAGAGTATACGCACAACGACGGGCATCCACACAGGTGCAGGAGCCCAAGCGAAACAGACAGACACAGAGCAGCTCGTGCGTCAGTGAGCTCGGGAGAGAGAGAGAGAGAGGCGCCTGGGCCGCGGAAACGATTTATCTCCAGCATAGTCGTTATTTCAGGCCGTTCCTGGGCTCGCGCAGGCAGCGCCGGAGCACAAAATTGCATTAACATAAACACGCGAGCGCACGAGCGGGCGCGCGCGCGCATCAAAAACGCGCCCCTCACCGCCGTATACACAGAGCGTATATGGCGAAGGCTGCGGTGCGCGCTATCGGCCCTGGCCGATCGTCCTCCCGTCGCCCCTTTATTCTGCCGGTGATCCCCCCTCCCCCCCTCGGGCTGTTATCAAGCCACCGAAAATGGCCAACTATAGCGCGTTCCTCTGTGTCTCTCACTTGGTCGCGTAGCTGTGCACACGCGTGAAATTTATTATGTGCGCGCCGTGCCTTTTAAAGCTCGCCGCGAGGCCTGGCCTTTTTGTATGTACGTTTTATCGGTGACGCAGGCGCGCGCGAGCTGGCGCCCCGGTCTTGGGCGTTATTTCAGTCGGCGTTTAATATGGCCTGCCGACGCCTCGTATAACCGATAGGTTATATCCCTTGTTTAACTGATACATTTTTAAGGGGCTTTAGATGAAAGGTGTAAGGCATTGTGTGCCGGAATTGATGTGTCGACGGCGCCTGTGAAATTTAGTTTTGGCAATTATTTTTGTAAATGCAAATTGCTGAAATTTAGGTATATGTCGATAACCCTTAATGATTTTTTGGACATTAAATAACAGACCTATATCTAGATTTAAATTTTATGATTTGACACTTCCCCTTGCTAGAAAGAATATCTATACACGTGCACGAAATGGTCCAGAAATTTTATCTTTTAAGAATGTACAGTAGAATATTATTAAACTAGCGACCATTTGCATTGGTATAGATTATTTAATTAAATAATTCTGGTTATGTAGTCTGCTTAATGCAATAGACAGATATTATTTAAACTAATCTATAATTCAGTCACTAAACTTTGATATTTTGAATAGGTAAGTTGTGAGATTTGAATTAGTTATTAATAAATTTTAGTATATAATTATTAAAATATCAATAATTATTATCATCCAGAGATTAATGTATTTTCATACACAACTGTTATGTACAATAATATTATTGTAAATAATAAGTATGCATATAAAACTTATTAAACAACTCCATCGAATTTCCCTTTTTAATATATGATAAGTATGATCTGTATTTTTATACTCAGTTTATAGTACATACTATTACTAATATTCAAAATAAATATTTTTACTCGCTTAAGATCTTTGATTTAAATTTTTTCATGGACACAACTGCTTAAATCAGACTATCTAAAATTATCAATCCTTCTATATACATTTACAGTAAAAGAGTTTTTTTTTCAAAAAGTAGATTCCAGAAAATGTCTTGACCTCAGGTGGCATAATAATTACAAATAATCTTACCAGTAATTACTTGATAAGTACTCAAATAAGTTGCTTAAATATATATGAATCATGTAAGAATTATTAGGCCCTTCCATTACAAATCCTTATCATTTACATTTGATTGAAGCATCTTTTCAGCATTTGCTAATAAAACCTACAAAGCAAAAGCCACTTTTTACCCCGAGTCTGCCGAAATACTGTAACACTATTTAGTGGATTTCGAAACCATCCCTCCACTGATGTCATAATCTCATGAAAAATTCAGAACATTATTTTTGAGTGTCGGCGAGCGAGGGTGGACGCGGCAAAAAAAGGCTTTTGGAGGGCTCGAAAGAACGTGTAAAGCGCGAAAAAAAGGAAGCCGCGCAGGAAGATAAAAAGCCAGATAGACAGAGAGAGAGAGTGAGGAGAGAGAGAGCGAGAGCGAGAAGAGAGAGCTTAGAGAGTTTGTGAGCGCGAGCGCACGCGATGTCGACGTATAGTATAAGAAGAAAGTGGCGAAGGGTCCTCAAGCGGTGCCTCGTCTCTTGCTTCTCGCGCGCGTACGGGGCCGAAGAGACATCGAGGTCGAGTGTTTTTATTCCATTACCGGGCGGAGAACACCGGGGGGCCACCTCTTAACCACTTACTTAACCTAACCTCAACTTCCGGTAGCGCAGTGTCACCCCGTTACCCACCCCCTCCGCTCGCCGTGTACACTTGAGCCTGTTCGACATCTCAAATATTATCCGTCGTGAACGATCGAACTTCTCTATTTTCATCCCTCTCTTCCATCCTCTCTCTCTCTCTCTCTCTCTCTCTCTCTCTCTCTCTCTCTCTCTCTCTCTCTCTCTTTCTCTCCCTCCTATATGTATCTTACACATCTCCTTATCTCCTAGCGCACGGGCGTAAGATCGATGAATCCGTCTCTCTTGTCACTGTTGTCTCTTTCCATTTGCGCCCGCCTCTGTAACTCTCTTCCCCACTCTCTTTGCCCAAGTATCACCGCAACAAAGCTTACCACTAAACGCAAACTGACGTCCAAGTCATCGGCGATTATAGACACGGGCGCCCCCTCTCCTTCCACGTCGCTTTGCCGCTGGAATTTAGGAAATTCGCTTGCGAGCTATCGAAGAGCTGAGCATTAATGGCAGTCTCTTCGGCTTTTTAGGGAGATTATTTCGTTAGACCTGATTTTCTTAATAAAGTACTAAAGGATCTTTAAAATTTTGCAAAAATTAAGATTTTTTACGCTCACTATTATAACAATATTATAGGAATATTGTTCCAATATTCTGGCAATATTGTAGCAATATTGTAACAGTATTGTTTACAGAAATTTTCGTAAATTTTACAGAAATTTTTTCTCCGTGTAATGTGTCAATATTATGTCAATATTGTATTAATATTAAAGCAATATCATAGCAATATTTAACAGTATTGTGCTAATATTGTATTCATATTGTGTCAATATTGCGTTAATATTGCGTTGATATTGTGTCAATATTTTGTTGACAATACAATAGCAACTTTATCCCAATATTGAAACAATTTTGTAACAATGTTGTAAAACTATGGTGTTAATGTTACGTCAATATTGCGTTAATATTATAGCAATTATGTAACAATATTGTAACAGTCTTTTATTAGTTATTTTAGTATATTTAGTGAGACTAAATATTTATTATTTAAAATTTTTTATGTTTTTAAACGAAGCAATTTAACACTTTAGTCATAATGCCCTTTGAAAAGTAATTTCTGTTTGATTTTGTAATTACATGAACAAATTTTAGTATTACAGAAACTAGATTTTCTTATCCAAATAATTTTGTAAGTAATTATTGCTGTCGTTAAAAAAGGTGTTTTTTGTAAGCAAAATGACGTGTATAGCTTTATGATTCCACAATTTTTTCCAAAAAACTCTACTTAAAAACATTCATGTTTCATCGTAATAGCGGTAACTACTTTTAAAATACCCTAATGGGCTGACCTGTAAATAAGTAGTTACGGTCAAGTTCGCCAGACAACGGTACCAAGGGAAAAACAACGTACAGGACACTCGTAATTTTGTTAAACCGACGGCTACTTTTAAATTCTACCATTAATAATTCTTAATGTTTTTCTTCCAAAGCTAAGAGCATAATTGTGTTTTTGTCGTATTCATTCTATTGATTTAAGAAAAGAACAACTTTTTAAATTTGTAAAGATTTAATTTTGGTAAATTTAAATTATTCTTAAACAAATATTTTATTCAAGGCAGTTCAATATATGATTCCAGTTACTTAAAATATTACCCAGTATCTGATTGCGAAAATAATTTTGTACTCAATTATCTTGATTAATATAATAAAATATTAGGATGTACTTTTGACTCTTTACAAATTAAAATATCTGTTACAAAAATACTATTCGTTTAAGGCGAGTATAATAATAGGCACTTTAACTATTTATTAAATACATTAATTAATGTAGATTTTAGACCTTTCATGTTGCAAATAAAAATATATCTCTTTAAAAAAAGTTAAGCGATTGATTTTTAATTAAATAGTCATTAAACTCAAAAATTACTGAAAAATATAAACTTTTAATTACTGCGACTGTTCAATATTAACTTGGTCAATATTATTCAGATCGATACAATTAAGAATACGATATTTTCATTGCGACGTAATCGATAGCCATATAATGAAGATACCTTTCTTTATAGCCGATACAATTCCCTTTAATTTTCATGGCATTAAAACCTCTGAGGAACGCGATATTTCAATGCCGAAGAAATCCGTTTTGAGTATAATTTTCAAAGAAACTCGAAGCTTTACATAACTTATTCATGGCATTTCGTACCCGCGCGTTCGTGACCCCTCAGACCCTCGAACTTCTCTCTCTCTCTCTCTCTCTCTCTCTCTCTCTCTTTCGCCGATCGACAAAAAGCCGCGGACTTATACTACACTCTGCTTCAAAAGCACGCCCACAATTACAGCGTTCTGTCGGAGCTGCTACAACTTCTGAATTCAACTCAATAATTCAACAGCTGCCGAACCTTTACACAAAGTGGACACACAACGCTGAGAAACAAGTGCCGCTGGCGTTGGATGGATAGCATCCCTTTCGCCTCGGGAAAGGAAAAATAAAGCACCGAGGAAAAACAGTGGGAGAGAAGAGGTCACGCGTCGGTCACCCTAATTACTAGAAATGTGAGATTTATTGAAGGTAGACTCTGGTGAAAATGAAGAAATTTGGATTAATATTTGAATTAATATGAAAATTTGATGTAAGATTTGACATTTCCTGTATACAGAGAAGAGATTTGATAACCTGAAGCTTTTCGCATCGGGCCTGAAGTTCGAAATGTGACCCATCTAAGCAAACGAGACACAAAAACGTGATTTCTTTCAAATTTTTTAGAGCTTCATTGATAAATTTGTAGTAAAGAATTGTTTAGAAAGCAATCAAAGGTGAAAAAGGAAGGCTTTTATTCCAGTACTTATACAAGTTAAACATGCAATTACGTAAAAAGTTACAAAATATTAAAAAACAAGATAAATTTTGCCACAAAAAATTAATGTTGATTTTTAATAGATGAAATTCAGTTTACTATTCAATCATTCGTAACTTTTTATACAATTGTACGTTTAACTTCTACAGGAACTCGACTGTAAGCTTATCTTTTTTCAAACAATTCTGAATTCTTTAGTCTGTTTTGCAATATAGACCATATATAGAACTTTAAGGGCCAGTGATAAAAACAACAGATAAAGTGTTTTATTTTTAAGGTCAAAGAATATTAGATCAAAGTTTCAGCCAAATTCGTGATCTGTAGGTTGTTTACTGGCCTTCTTAGTATTGAGCTTAAGTAAAGAGAAGTAAGACTGCATGGTTTCTTGATTTATTGGCATTAGCATTATTAATAATAATTAGTTGTTAATACATATTTTTAAAATTTTAAGAATTATGACTATTATTCTAACTAAGAAGAAAGATAAAGACTCTAAATTCTTTAATTAAAGGAAAAAAAATTTCCAATCGAAACCCTTTATAAAGTCACAGAAATATTGCTATCTCAAATCTCGTTATATCTCGTAGTGTCTTATTTGTTACAACGATATGTTTTCTTTTTATATTTAACAAAAAGATTATCAATATCAGGGACATATTATAGTTTAAAAAGTTGATCTCAACTTTTCTTTGCTATTAACAATTATTCATTTTAATAAGATTTTCTAATCGGCAATCTTAACAAAATAATTTAATCACTTTCGAAAATGGTTACATCAGCAAGAATAGGCAAGCCAAATGACAGCAGTCTGAATTACTGAATAACGTGATTCGCTTGCTACCCACGAGTAATGCACAAATAGCTACATTGAAATTCAAATGTTATTGAGATATTAAGGGATCAATATTATATATAACTCATATTTAATAGAAAAATCAAACATTGAAAAAAAAACACGGAGATTGAATCGCTTAAGTTGAGAGTAAGTAATATCCAACTTGCACTTAAAAGACTAAATTAAATTTTGTTTATACATTTCTGTTTTTAATTTCAATTATCACTGTATAACTGCTAAAATTTTCTATATTTATTTACAGTTCTTATTATTTCTGTGATTGATTAAAATTACTTAAAAACTATATTTCTCAAGAAAAATTTACAATTATTTGTAACAGTCAATTCACAGCAATACCAATATTGTCGTTTACATTAAAAGAAAATCTTGATTTAAAAAAAAATAAATTTATTTCTTCAACCCCAACCCACCATTGACACTATTAATCTCAAAAACTACTTCCCCGATCCAAAACGAAAACTTCCTCAGGTCCACCCGTCAAGCATCGAAACGCTGAAAACCGTCACTATCCCTGGTCCCAGTCTCCAGCCCTTCGCTCGCCGGTACCAAGCAGCATCCCTCCACAGAGCAGCGGCATCTCATCCAAGATTTCCGAGAGAGAGAAAGAGAGAGCGCGAGAACGAAGAAGATGAGCGTGGGAAACACGGCGGTATATAGGGACGGGGCAGGGCATGCGCGCGCGCGCGCACCTACGGAGGAAGGCGGAGCGACGTCGCGCGTCGCATACCCGCCGCCCCCGCGCCAACGGCGACGAGAGAGCCAGGAGAGTGGGGCGCCCGGCGCGCGGCAGTTTCCGACGGGACGTCGCTCGCGACGCCACGCGACGACGAGCGCGCGATCGCCCTGAAACCGTCAGCGCTGACGAGAGCATCGTCGTACTGCTGCTCGACGCTTTTGCACGCGGCACGCACGTGACTGCCTCGCTGAAGCTTGCAGGCTTTGTTACTGCCGGTCTGTCGTTTTGAGGAGGTTGGAGAATCGGAATTACAAGTATTATCGGAAAAAATCGGTTGGTGGTGACCGGCCGGTCCTTCTGGACTGAAAAATTCCGGCACGAGTAAAAAGAATTGCGGTAAACGCAGGTAGAAATGTAGAGGGATTTTTTTAGCATTCTAGTCCGTTTGTGCGAAAGTAGGACTTTGGAGACTGATGTATTTCTTTGCCTTCGTCTCGACAATGCTGGATGAAGGTGCAGATCTTTAGGAATAGCCTGCAGATTTTAGTGATTGAAATTTTTTTTACATCACGTGCCCATGCCATTTCCGATATGCAACGTCACGGTATGAAAATTAAGTTGCATTCAGGGATTTGACGGCGATTAAAGTCGTTGCTACGATTCTCATCGATTTCAATTGTAAAAGTGATTGAGAAACTTTGGAGGGTTCGATAGTCGATTGGGTGAAAGTGTGCCGTAATTAAGGAAAAAAAAGTTGTGGTATCAAAAGGAAGAAAGAAGATTCATTTTTACACCCCGGGAAATTAGGATTGCTAAGAGTCACGTGAAAACCTTTATAAGGTTAGTTTTATTACTTTTTTTCAATATATAAAAAAAAAAGAATAAATAACTCAAAACTTTAATTAACAAAACGTGACGCAGATCTGATTGAAAGGCGACAAACCAGCGTGAAAATCCCCGGCAATATTAAAAATTAACGCGCGCCGTTATTTTACACTTTCGGATACATAGGCGCGGCAAAGCCGCGCGCGAGCTTTAAATAATCAAACGAATGGAATCGGCACGCACGAATAAACCCTTAAAATCTTTTAATTGAATTTCCCGGGGAAAAAACCTCCATAACCAGTTACCGGTGCTTATCCGCCTATATATACCTATAGGCGATTTTCGCATGCTCTCCGTCTTTCTCTAGCTCAGTCCTGTTTGTACGGGAGCGCGAGCGCGCGAGAATCAAACTTTTCGCGCGCTCGCTCGCAACGAGTAGCAAACTACTAAAAAGCGGGGAGAGAAAGAGAGAAGGAGGGGGCGGCCGAAAAAAAAGAGCGGAAGGAAGGAAGGAAATATCGGGCGCTGACCGCGTAATTGTAATCATGACATAGGTTTGCCAACAACGAAAGTTTTGCCGACGCGCGTTTCCGCGGCGAAACTTCCCGTAACGAGATAACATCGTCGAAAGCTTTGCGAGCTGAGCGCAGCGACGAAAGGGAAGGAGAGAAGGGAGTAGGAGGTAGAAGGAGGAAAAAGTGGGTAAACGAGAGCTACACCGCGGGGGAGAAGGATGGAATATTCTTTTGTGCTTCTTCCTTTGCCTCTATCTTTTTCTCTCTCCCTGTACTTTCTCCTGAGGTTTGTACAAAAATCTCAAGAATTTCAAAGAATTTTTAATCAGTTTTATCGGTAAACTGCAACCAATTTAAACTGAAATCTTATGAAGCGATCAATCGCGTTAATTTTGCTCTCGATGCGGAGAGCGAAGTAAAGTGAAGAGCACGCTAGTTAATTAAAATTTTAAATAAATATTGAAATATAATTAATAGGATTGCGTGACTTTATCTGATTCCTATTTCCTAAAGAGGATACTGCTACTCATAAGGATCGAAAACAAATTTACATAAAAATTTATATATAAAAAAAATATTTTGTAAATTCTTGCATTGAAGAAAGAAAAATGAATCACTATCCAAATTAAAGATAAATAAATTATGGAATATTACCGTTTTAACGCAGAGCTTTACAAAACTCGTTAGTAACGTGGACATTCAATATAAAAATGATTTTATACGATGCATACTAAAAAATCCACATTACCAATCAAATGTAGTTGAGTTATAAATTATTTATTTTATTATTTCAATAGTACGGATACAAATATTTTTACCAATAACTTTTTATTATAACTCGTAGAAAGTAAAAATTTTTCTGAGAAAATAGTTATAGTTCTCTCTGGTATATGTTTTACGAGTTGATTTGAATTTTATGTTATTCGCTTAAGACAGTTAAAAGAAATTTGCTTTTTCTATATAAATTATTTAATCAATATTCTTGCTTTTCGGATCGACCTGTCATCAGTATTCGCTTTATTATAGCAATTATTCAATGAAATTACAAATTCAATATAATATTTTTGCATATAAATCGATATTATCCAATAACAATCATTTATGAATGAAGAAATCGTCCATCGCGGCGCTATACTTTTACATGAAATATAGTTGCCGTGATGCTACTATTTTAAAATTGATCCAAATCTCAGTAATATAATTTTAAAATTATAAATGATTATTGAAAAAGAAGACGTTGTCAAGGTTATTATATAAATTATTGTACTTGAACAAAACCTCAACAAATAATGAACAAACATATAAAAAATGTTAGAGGTATGATTGCGACAGATATTTTTTTTACTATATTTGGTAGTCACTAATATCGCATACAAAGTTCTGGTATAATTCAAAAATATTTTAACAATAGTTTCGAAAGTACACCATTAAAATAAAGCTACAATTTATGGAAAAAACTCAGAGAGCCAGTAACAATTTAATTACAGCTTTTAAAATGTGTTAAATGATTAATATTTACGAAGAACAGATTAGCCATAGGAGGATGCCACAATCGAAGTAGAGTGCACTCTTAATGTTAATTATTATCCTAATGTAAATAATTTTACTGAAAATTAAATAATTAATTTGATTTATTTATTTCCTAGAAATATATATTGTGATATATTATGAATTCACATATACGGATTCAATTTAGTAAGAATTAATGAAATATTTTTACTCTTCTAAATAATAGAATATAATCTAAGTTAATATAAAGTATCTGTCAATAATAATTACACATCACTTTCTATTTTGACACATTAAAGTGGTCTAGAATTCGCTTCAACTTTTTACTAATGCTCACTAATAAAAATCCTGAATTTAGGCTTATTTACCCGCTTACCACAGATTTTTTTATTAAACGGTTTATCAATTTACACCTGACTTAACTTAATAATCCTTGGTGCAGCACTTAAGACGTCATGAATTACTTTTTAAAAAGAAAATTAATAGGCACACTTATTTGCAAAATATTATTTATAATGTATTTACTAATGAATACTGCGCATGTAAGTTTGCCTAATAATTATTAATTTAAAAAAAATGTAATTCGTAGTATCTGTAGTGTTATTTTCAAAAAGTATCTTAAATCCAATTAGATATGAGTTGTTCAACCGCTTAGCAAAATAATCTGTAGTAAGCGGATACATAAGTAAAAATTCAAGATTTCTAACAGTGGACAATATCAAAGACTTGACCATAATATAGACTACTTAATTAGGCTAAAATGATATGTGATATATGAAAGTACAATTTAGTAAGTAAAAAAACTTTATATTTAACAAAATTATATTCTTCTATTTTTAAAAGCAAATATTATTTTATGCATTTTTTATTCAATTTAATTCAGATCGAAGCTCCTTAATGGCTGGAGGAAAATAAAATTAAAGCATATAAAAATAATAAATACAAATTATTCTAATCAGTACGACAAGTATGACTAACAAAGAGATTTTAGATCCTTTGGTTAAGAAAGTTTTTCATTTCTTAAAAAAGAGCTTTTTAAGCTTCAGTACTCACAACTTTGGGCCACCATCTAAATCAACGAGTCCTGAAATTGGCTTTTTAGTTTTACTTATTTCATTTTTACATAGATTTAGAAAAATAATTTTATTTTAAATGTAAATAATTTGTATTATGAATATCTTACCTTCATTTTTAAGAAAAAAAAAAATAAATAAAACTATAGGAAAACAACCTAAAATTGGTTTTATCTAGAAATATCCTTTCTTAAAAAAAAACATCACATGAAGTTTAAATCTTCATATAGAATGGATTCTGTTTGGACGTTTTATAATAAATGCGAGAATCAAGTTTAGGTTAGATTAGATGTAGAGATCTAACTAGTACTAAAAAATGTTAATTAGGTCCAATATTATGACAGTTTGTATTTGAGCAACAAAGTATCATCTAAAGTTGGAGCTGCTAATACTTACACAATACGCAAATCCACTGGACCAATTTAAGCTGTTATAATTTTAGACCAGATTAAGTATTTGCCAAAATGACTAATAGTTTATAAATCAATCATAATGAACAAGATAATTCTTATGATAAACTGAGAAAAAAAATATTATAATTTTATTTTGTATAATGCGTTATGCATAAAGTATTAGTTATTAAAAAATTAAATTCCCTGAAATTTATGTCAGAAAAAATTACCCACGTTTTTTTTAGTTTTACTATTATATCCCTAACTTATTATTATTGGCAATCTATATGTATGACACTTTATGACTCTTCATTACAAAATGGTCATAAGATTTAAATTAAAAAAAAAATTAATGTATTCTTTTGATTTCTTGAAAAGTTCATATTATGTTTATTTTAAATTATTCATTGAGAAAAGTCTTTCGATACATTAAGTTAATTAAATTATTTTTAAATCTTTTTGAAAAACATTTCAATTTAAAATTTGTAATTGCATTCGATAGTATACATAATTAAGTGTAGTTTTTACAGCATTATTCCGTTCTACTTTATCACTAAACAATGTTTTTTTAATCAAATTAATGTTGGCGTTAGCTATATTTAGGTGTAATGCACTGCTTTTATAAATTTAAAAAGTAAGCTTTTAGCGTATTTTTAGATTCTTGCATGCAAGCTATTGAACCTCTTAAATTCAACACTACCTCAACAATTTTTATATTTTCTTTTAATTTTCTTGACGCTTATTAGTTGCAAGTCAGGATATTGAATTTCACAGCTCGAGTGAAGCAGTTAAAATATTTATCAATAAACGTAGTGAACGTCTTTATATACAAAAATTCGTATTAAGGTGGCCGTATCAGTATATATAGGACATAAATCATCGATTATTTTATTTTTATTTTATTAATTTCACAATGCATAAGCAAGCGTAGATCAAAAGAAATCGTTTTCGAAAAACAATAAAAAATTTTTTAAAGTTATTTTAAAGCCCGGATATTGTTAATAAAAGAAAAACATCATTAAACACTGTAATCTTCTTTGTTTTTCGTCTAATTTTAACGAGCCTCAGCTCATCTTGTTCTTTGTGAAATTTCAGAAGGGGTCACCATTGGTATTTTAGTAATAGCTTTTGTAAATAAATCATGAAGTTTAATTGTTTACTTAAATTTATGAAATTTAGATATTTTTAAGCGAACAATTAGATTTTGTATACCTTATGCATAAATGCTTTCACCAAAATACCCATGGTGACCCCACAAAATGAGCTCAGACTCAATCAAATGGGATAAAAAACAAAGAAGATTGCAGTATTTTATAATGCTTTTCTTTTATTAATAATATCAGCGAATCAGAGCTTTGAAATAACTTGAACAAAATTTTAATCGCCGAAATTAATAAAATTAGAATAAAAAAATCCATGATTGATATCCTATATATATACTAATGGACCACCTTCAAACTGATATAAACAAATCGAGATACTCTGTAAAAATATAATGTAAGAACATTTCAAGAATTTGAAGTTAAGGACACGTATTCATGGTCTAGCGACAGCATGAGCACTGTATTTTTTATACGAGCTACATTTTTTAAAATGAAAATCTTAATATGTGAAGAAAGTTTCTGACTGTTTTTTTTTCTTGCATTATTATTTCAGTATCTTTAAGGCATAAAAATAACTAGAAATTTAAAGCATATGTTTACTATAAGTACATCATTTTAAATTTAATTTAAGAATTATTGTTAACTTTAAAAGTATTATGAATTGCTGTAATCGATTACCTTTACTGGTATGCTTCAAATATTAAACATCTGAACCACTTTTGAAATTATACATCTACAGAAAATATGTGATAAAATTCTCAATAATCCGATCAAGCTGGCATCCTTTATTTAAAGGAAAGCCCATTAGATCATTCCAGAAATTTAATTCCGTTAACCATTTTTTTAATTCCCCTTCCCTGCACGCGCCAACTTTATAAATTACAATACTCGAGCGTAGCCTGCGGAAGAGAGGCAAAAGAGGGCCAAAAAAGCAAAACTAAAATTAGATCACCGCTACATACGTTTTATCTTGTACGAGCCGGCGGGCTTCGCCCCCCCCCCCTCCTCTTTCTCTCTCTCTTCCTCTTTCAAGCTTCCAAAAAACAAAGCTCGTGCGCGCTCGTGAAGCACATCGAAGAGCGTGTAAGGGGTTAAAAAAGGCAGAAGAAGGAGCGGCGAAAATGAAAAAGCGCGGGGCCGAAGAGAGAGAAAAGTTCGGAATGCGACTATTTGGCACGGCAGAGCGAGAGAGGGTGTTGCAGCCGCGCCCCGGAGAATCGTTTTAAACTACCGCCCACTTCGCATTCCTGATTTCAGTTAGGTGCCATGTTTATTTCATTTTGCATCGCGCGCTCAACTCTCTCTCTCTCTCTCTCTCTTTCCCTCTTTCTCTCTATGCCGAGCCACGAATGCTTTCTCGTATCCTCGCTTCCATTTTCTGTTTTCCAACCAGCCAGCGCTTTTTGGCCGTCGCTCTCTCCCTCTCTCTGTTTGTTTATTTTTCTTTTCCTCCTTTTCCTCCGTGCAGCGCGCAATGCCGCCTCGCTCGCTCTGAAAAAAGGTGTCGGGGCGAAATGCGATTATTCGCCGGCACGAAGACGCGCCAGTCGGACCAATAAGCAACTGCACTGCCTTCGCGGCGCTCCATTTGTCACTTGGCTTTCTTATGCCTTCGTTTTTATCGGCCCGCCGCCTTTTTCCGCTGCTTCGGGGGGAGAGGAAAAGCTTGCGCGCGCGCGAGCGCGTGTCCCGAGACGATAAATTCTTGTTAACGCGGGAATTTTTTTATAATTACGCTTACATTGGTGTGAGCTGTTATTAACGGGGATTCTGCGCGGAAGATTGGGAAGGCCTTTTTTCGGAAGTGACGCCAGCGACGATTTATGATGTGTGAAATGATTAGGGCGATAATTTGTCGCTGGATGGGATGTTAATATTGAAATATTGATGATGGATTTTAAAGTCGCTTTTTTTTAATGAAAAGTTTTATCTGAATTACAATTGTAATTAAAATTAATGAGAAAATCGAGAATAATGTTATTCAGGGGTGGGCATACAGTATTTGAAAGTACGTATCTTAAATACTTTTGTTGTACCAAATCTGTTCAAAATACAGTATTTGAAATAAGTCGGGTTTATTAAATTCAATAGAATGTTGGATTACGAAATTTATGTTCATCAGCACTCGTAGAACAATTGTTTTCTTTAGCAGGATTTATATTATGTACTTACAACGCGAAGTAGAACGAATGATAATTTCTTTGCAATCGCTGCAGTAATGAAAAAAATTCACAATAAACTATAACTAAATAAAATTATCTACTTATTACTATTACACTTAAATACTTCAGATTAACTGTAAAATAAAAAATAAAATAAATTATAAAATAACATACTTTGAATTTATAAAATATAATATCAAAAATAAAATTATAAAATAATTCTTAAAGTTCTATATTCTAATATAATATTTTTTTTAATATGTATTTTGTATTTATATTTAAAGAATTAAATATTGAATTAGCTCATCCCTCATATTAAATAATTACTAATGTATACCTGCAGTACAAAAGCATACAAATTATTTAGTATAATGATGTTTAATTTATAAAGTTTCCTCAAAAGTAATAATTTTACTTCTCTTGTGTTTTATACATTTAGAAAGTTATACAGCTTTCAGAGTTCCATTATTGCCAGACATCTTATCATATTTACTTTAAATGTAGATATAATTTGTAGATATACATATTAGGTACGAGAATGTAAAATAGTTTATTATAAAAATAATTATAAAAAATAATTAATAAGAAAAAAATTAGTAAAGAAATATGAAATAGTTAATAATATTTGTATGGTTAAAATTGTGATGTATTGAAGGTAGTTAATTGAGTGATAGGTAGGAGTGTGCGAGTACTCGAAAAATCAAGTTACTTAATTCAAAACTTGACTCAATGAGCTCAAGTCAAGTAGCGAGTCGAATCGGATTACTTGAAAAAAAACGCTGAGGGTTACTTTAAATTATCAAGTTTTGCAAATTTTCAATGATATTTTGAATGGCGACTACCTACTATGTGAACAGATGTACTTTAAAGTACGGAAGATAACGAAAAAATTGCAAAATTACATATTTGCAGTAGCTCGATCATCTCGAGGAAATTGACTTTTCGATTAGCTCAATTTCTTGGAATAGCTCGATCAGTTGAAAAATTTTTTAAGTACTCGACTCGAATTGGATGGAGAAACTAATTGATTCGGCTCGACTCTATATTTTCAAGTCCCCGCACATTCCTAGTGGCAGCCTAAGTTTAAAGCTAAAAATTATCAATAATATAGCAATTAAATATATTATTTTAGTCAATACAAACATAAATTACTTCACTTTTTTCTATTTTGTATAATACAACCATTCGAATACAATCGAAAATACTCCTTCCTTGTTGCAGATATATAGCAGCAATAATGAACCTAATTAATTTGAGACTGAACATTATTTTTTATTTTTTCTTATGTGTACTTACACAAATTAAACGTGAAGAGCTGAAAAAAATTCCATTTTTGTATGTTTTTAAAGTCTTTACTAAAAAACATACAAAATGGGAAAAAGAAATTTAAGACCTTGTAAGTTTAAAAATATGCCAATTTGTAATGAATAAATTTACTTTAATACGTTAAATAAAACTTAGGGTAATGGGTACTGGTAATATTAATTTTTTATAACGAATATGTAATATTAGTTTTCAGTTTTTAATCCAGTCCTGCTCTCTTGAGACAACTATTAGAAGTGAATCAATTTATAGTAATTATTAAAATAAATACTAATTTTGTAATTCTTTTGCAAATTTGATCACTGATTTATTAAAATTAAAAGATGACTCCATTTATAAATTTTGCAATGTAAATTTCATATATTTCTTTCATTATTCAGTATTGTATAAAATAAATAATTGAATTTATTAATTTAAAGCAGTTTCTATCGAAATAAATTTTAAATTAATAATAAATTTTACTTATAAATCTCTTAAATAACTATAAGTTTCTTTCTTTATGACAATAAATTTAAGTAATTGGCAATTTGAAACACATATCACAATTGTAAAAAAATTATGAATAATTTATTCTGATTATTTCAAAAATCGTAACTTTCTATCCTATCATTAAACTTATTGAATATTTGTAATGTACTCAAGAAATTTAATCAATTTCAATTAGCTTTTACTCTTACAACTTTTTCATAGTTAAATTACTCGCTGCCTCAATATATAATTCAAATTACCACCGTTTATAAATCCAAGTTTTAAAAAGTCAGGTCACCGGCGCGCGTTGTCACGCTTATTATGTAAATCTAAACGCTGCGGAATTAATTTCGCAGCGCGCGGCGCGCATTAAAGGCTAAAAGCTGCGCGCGGGGCATCTAGATAGCGCGCAAGCTCGACGTGCCTGCAAAACACGATAAACACGTTCCCGCTCGCTCGCGCTGGCCGAAGATCCAAAACAAACCTCGCGGATGCGGCCAAGAGCTTCTCGAAAAGCGATCGCGAACGAGCCTCCGGGCAAACTCATTTTCCCGCTCTCAATCAACACGGCAACGAATCGCTGATAAGAAAAGGCTGCAAACAGCTGGCCTTATCTGCGCCCCGGCTGTCTATACTCTCGAGGCTGCGCGAATCGCATTAAAGCTCGAATATGTATCGGGCGTGCTCGGGCCATAGACAAATCGGCGCAAAACAATTCGCCTAGGCACGAGCCTCTCTCTAGATGTATATCGAGGTGGTGCGCGTAATGGCCGCGATTTGCGGTATTTTGCATGCTCGAAGGGGGGTGAGGCGGGATGAGGAGAGGCAAAAGCTTCAGAGGGGTAGTAACTTCGAGGGGGTGGTTACAGGGCGGAGAAAGTCGGCTGTATCGTTTAGCACGCGATCTTCTCGTAATTTTGCACCCGCTGAAGCCGGCCACGCGATGCACTATCTGCCTGCCGGGAGCGTGTAGGCAGCGCGTGCGCGTGTTCCGGTTGGGAGAGCTTTTGCAAGCTCGCTGGGCTTTCGTTACGAGCATAGCTGCCCTGAAGCTTAAACGTTTGCGCGAGCCTCTGCACGCGTGGGCTTGTACGAGCCTTGTGTGTTCGGTCGTCTTTTCTCTCTCTCGCTTTTTTTTTTTTTTTTTTTTTTAATGAACAAAGTACAGGAAGAGCGCACATTTTTTAACGGACGAGGCTTTTACGCGCGCGCTTCGTTGTCGACCTGTCTTCGAAGGATTTATTATCACGTGGTTACGTTTATTGGCTTTTATTTTTATTGAGATGAATTGTACACGTGAAAAACGAGATTTTGATAATCAGTTTGCTGTCTGTTATTGATGGGACAAACTAGTTTGCATAAAGGTATTGAATACTAATGCGGATGTATTAGGAATATTAATTATAAATTATTAGGCTATATCCAGAAAACCTTCAATTTTTTGTGACTGGAATTTATGTTTAAGCAAATGAAATTAAAATTTTGAATTAAACAACCGTTTTTACAAAGAATCCCCAACTGCACCTGATGAAAAAAATAAAACTCGATTCATAAATTCGGAATTTTTTTTTTTCTAATGTATTCTCAACCTTTTAATTGTTTGAAATATTAAATTGAAAAGATTATGGTAGTTTTGTAGTAATTTCTTATTTTTATTTTTTCAAATCGCAAAAACTTAAAAAAAACGCCTATATTTTGATAATAATGTAAGTTGATTTAACGAAATAAAAAATATTTTTAATTTTTAGATGAAAACTATTTTAACGTTTTTGGAAGTATAAAAAAAATTGATAAAATATTAATCTTCTTAAAAAAAAGAAAACACATAAAATATAAGATTCTGCATTGATGCCATCATAAATAAAAAAATGTCGATTATAATGCATTAATATGGTGTTCATTAATTCATTTCTAAATTCATTACATTTTGATGACACCTGTGCAATTTCGTAAATTTTTTTTAACTGACAAACGTTTTCCGCACTATTTTCCGCACTTTTTACGAATTATACTTTTCTAATGATTATATCTGAAATACTGTATAAAAATAATCTAAATATACATAGTAATGATTAGGTGTGGATACATATCCAGTTTTTAAATTTAATATATCTATATTCTATTTTTTTAAGGAAATGCTTTGAAAAAAATCAAATTCAATATTTTTGTATGAAACTACATTCTTATATTAAATGATTCTATATATTTTGAATAATTTTTTTATCTTAGTTCGGTAATTTACTAACTAGGAAAAGTAATATTTATATTATAATAAAGAAGCACGAATATTAATATGATGTAAACTGTTTAGCGTGACATTCAAGGTGAAATTATGTCCATCTAAGGTTAGATTTTTTTAATGAAATGTTACATTTTAGAAAAAAAACGGGTAGAACAAAAACAAGGGTATTACTAGTACACCCCGAGAAAATTCTCCTTGAAAAAATACCGAAGATCATTCCAATGAAATTTGTTATATCCCAAGAAACTTTTTTTAATTTTATCGATATTTTTCAACTTTTCTTGAAATCATTATTTTCCTCGGAAATACTGACGTTTTCCCATATTTTTAGTTGAAACGTATGCATGCAGAATAAGTAATGTTTACTCTATGAGATTTAGATAGAAAGAAAATGTATGAGAAATATTTGTACATTAATATAATCTATTAGTAAGTAGTAAATCATTAATATATCATAAATAGACTCATATGTATATTTCATTGTATTATGCAGTCTAGTGAGAAATAATATATCTATTCTAATTATAAATACGTGTTTGTAATCTATGTGAAGCTGCTTGTTATGATTACACTACGTATTAAATATTTCTGACAGTGTTTGTAGAAATAAAAAGGCATTCTATTTTATATTATAATTCTCTTATTTAAAAACTTTTAATATGAAGTAATATCATCCAGTAATCTTCTAAATAAGTTTTCTTTAACATCCGAGTTGCTGAATACAAATTTATATTTTTTTACTTTTCAATTATGCTTTAGTTAATGGATTCAATAATTAATCAAGGTTTCATGAGTATCAAAGGTTTCAATAAATGGAGATCATTAAATAGAGATTATAGGCATCATAAATTTGAATGGATGTAATTCATACAATAGTTGATTTAATTATAGATTTTAGTCATAATATTGCACCATCTTAAACCCATATTAATCAAAAGTAAATAAAACTATCTATACAATAACTAATTTAGGGTACCTAAACTATAAAATAATTCAAGTTATTAGCTGAGTGTTGAAATATGCATAAAACATTCAATTTTCCTAATATTCGAATATTTTCGGTGAATACTTATTTATAGTATTAAAAAATTATACAATTGTATTTCAAATAACTTTTTAATTAACATGAAACTTTTTGCTTTCTCACAGATGAGGCATTGTAGTATATAGTAAAAAATGTTTTGTTAAAAGCATGTTACAAATCTTATAGATGGCACATAACGTGGTCTAATTACATGTGCTATCGAGTTTATAACAATAATGCCGCTTAAATAAAAATATGCATATATAGAGAAGAGTGAGTTATTTTTATCTCTTTTAATCATTAATAAAACATTTTGAAATAATGAAATTGTATATTTAGGTATTCATCTCTAAAAAAAATTTAAAAAACCATTATTTTGTTTATTCCATTGTTTGCTTATTAAAATGATTAAAAGTATTTTTCTCAAAATTTCTGATCAGAACAGGAAAATTTATACAATTTTTCAGATAAATTTGTGTATATATTGTATTTAACACACGTGAAATGCAAGTATGCTATTACTTTTAATAGCGTATCTCAAAGTGATCAAGACTTTTCAAGTGAACGAAGTTAACACGTTCAGGACGGATAATGTCCAAGCTTTTTCTTGTCTCAAAGATGAACGAGTTATTTTTAAATAAACCGA
>UELX01003646.1:0-22180 GCA_900480035.1 Eupelmus urozonus
AAAATGGGGGGGGGGGGGATAAAGGCTATAGGTGCAGGTGCAGCGAGGATACGGGCCGGAAGGTGATTATGCAAATGAGAATTCAAATGAGGGCCAATGCTTGGGTTATGCGTGCCCCCAAATTTTGATGTATATTCTAAATTGAATATATTTTCAGTTATTTAAGGGCGGAGGAAGGGTTGTTTTCGGAGGGTTTAGAGAGAAAGGAGGTGTGAAAATTATGGTTCAATTTTTATCGAATCCACCTAATTAATTTATTCAATCGGTTTATTGTTTGAGTTAAAATATTATGCTCGACATTAACCATCCCCTACAATTTTGAGAACAACAAAGAGTTTCATTTCAACTTTTACAAAAGCAAATCCATTTAACGATCTCGTATATTCTATTTCGTCCTAAACATCCATCCAAACCAAATTAAACATAAAACATTGAAAAGCCACAATAAATTCACCATCACACCACCCACCCACACCTCCACCCTGAATCCCTAATTTCCCTCCAAAATCCCGAAGAAAAAACGTTAACGCCAGTCAAATCCTTATCCCCCCGCTCTGAATACATATACAACCCATCAAGCTCGGCGCACCCACCCCTAAATCAACGTCGCGCAGACAGTAAACTTTCAATACGGCAAAGAGCGTCGATACTTGCGCAGGGAGAGGCAAATAAAAGCTCGCGCTCGCCGGCTCCTCGGCCATCAACTATATATCGAATCCCTCTTGTTTCCTTGCAGAGAGAGCAAGAAAGAGACGGAGAAAGAGACGGTCATAAAAGGAGCCTACAAATAAGCGGCTTTGCCGGGCTGGCCCGGGAGATCCAGAGCGGATCTGAAAACGCGGATTTTCCCGGCTGCAGCCGAGACTGTCTTCCTCCTAGGCTGCTTTTCTTTTATGTGTGTATATATATAGAGATGGATTCGCGGAGAGAAAGAGCCGAGAGGGAGAAAAGAGAGGAGCAATAAAGCTTCGTCTGCGACGTCGAGATAATGCGATAAGGTTCTAATTTTGGCGAGGTGTCTGCGCCTTACCAGCGGCTGTATCTTTCATTGCTCTTTGATAGGGCAGACAGTCGCCGTCTTTTTTCCGCCGAGCTTTTAAATTTAGACCTCGCGCAGCGTTAATTACTCTCGTCAAACAACCAAAGCTCTCTAAAATTACAGCCTCACGCTGCACGAGAAACAAAAGCTTCTCGATCCTAGATTCAATTTTCATCCTCACCACGCGCGATTCCCAAAATCCAGGTGAGCCTCGGCACGTGCTCGAATGTAAAAAGTCCCTTGCGCAAGCCGCGCGGATTTTTCTGCTGGATGTTTATAAGGATGATCCGCGCACGCAGCGAGCATCGGCAAAACAATGGCCTTTCGCAAATACTCTCCTTTCCATTCGCCTCTATACGTGCGCAGTTCCTAGAAAGCAAAACAAAACGAGCGTGGGATGGGTTGTATATAGAAGGACGCTGGAGCGCTGCTCGATGCGACGAGGATCGCGATGAGGAGGAAAGTTTTTTGTAATTATCGGAGCTTTTGAGAGGCTGGGGGAGTTGGGCTTTGAGAGAGTTTGAAGGACCGAGCGATGTGCCGTGATTGGAATGTTTCGGTATTCGAGAAGTGCTGGACGATGGGGGATGCAAACAGGGTACGCTTTTATCGTTTGATTGTTTTTTTTCTCTCTTTTTTTTGTTGGTGTTTCAATTTAATTTGGAGCGGTGTGTTCGATTTCCATAAGTGTATGAAGCACCGAAGAGCCACTAAAAGTTTGAGTTCAGCGATTTTTTTTCCCACTGCAGCGATGTTCCGTACAAATAATACCGAAAGTAAACATGCGCTAGAAAAGCTTCGGAGCGAGGTAAAACAAAACGAAGCGAAACTAACCGAAACCATAAAATCATCGGGCAACTATGTGCGCAAACACAACGATCCATTCTGCTTTGAGCGGTAATTTCGTAAATTACAAATCCATCGTCATCGACGAGCCAGCGGCCAGTCCGTGGCTCGGCTCTATAAAAACGGAATATACTGTTGGCAATTTCCACGTCGGAATTCTGATTTACGCGCTATCTTCGCGCGTGCTTTTACTGTTTCGCGCAAATAGCCAATAATTACGGTTGGAGAATACATATATACGAATCGAGCGCGTCCGAGTGCGTGTAATGATAAATTATGAGAGAGTGGATGGAAAAAATATATATAAATGATGGGTATTGTCTCTTTTGTAAGGACTGACAATCGGCGAAGACGAATGTGGAACATTCGCGATGATCAATCAACTCGACGATGTGTGGTCGAGTCAGAAAGGTATAACTCGTTGGACTTTCACGGACATGCTGTCCAGGTAGGTGGAACAGTGTTATCTGATTTAAAATTTTTCGGGTATGATTTTAGTTAGGTCGTAATTATTTATAATTGAAATGAAATGTAAATCATTTTGTGACGTTACATTTTTTCTTACACTATCTAAAATCCAAAATGTCGCTTAATCCAACGCTTTACCCAGACATACTCAAGACAGCACTTCAACCGCATCACTTCTAGAAACTTAATTTTAACTTTATTACACTTCTACATCCCAACTCTCACCTAGACCCAGTTGCCGCCAGCGATAAGATAAAGTTCCACTTCTCAGAAAATCCACCATAACCCCCCCCCCTCGCCCCACCCCAAAACCCACAAAAAAGTCCCAAATCTCCAAAATCACGGAAATTTCCACTATTTCTCACAACACGTCTACGATCGAGAAACGTCTATGTAATTCTCTCGCGGCACACGCGCGAAATGATGCAAAAGTTGGCGTAGAGGTGTACGCGAGTCGAATCCGATCGCGCGGGGTGATCATCGGCCTATACGTGGGCAAGTGTCTTTTTCCAAGTAGGCCATGGTTCCATAGGCTATATCGCTCCTCGCGCGGATCGCTTTAAGGACGCGGCTTGCGCAACTTCGAGAAGAGACGCTGATGCGAAAATTTTAAGAGGATGCCCGAGGGTCGCGGTGTGGCTAGATCGTTGACAAATTTGGGCATTAAGCTTTTGCGGATTGTTTGTACTATGGTTTTAGCTCGAAGGCGATTGGAATCTGCTAGTTTGTTTATATAAGTGTGGAAAATACGCGTTGTGTGAGGTAACTGCGAGAACGGCTTGCGTATCGACAGTCGGTAAAAAATAAATTTTACGAGCCTTTGAAATTTATTGCCCGCGCGCGCGTTTTCCCGAAGATAAATTCATTTTTATCCAAACAATGAAGTTCAGCGCTTTTGTAGTGAGCCCCGCAGAAACGCGCCGGAGTCTTTTTTTCTCAAATAAGAGTGTAAGCCAAATTGCCGCGGCTGAAATACGACAGTCGAGCGGAAAACAAAGCGGCGCGCTCGGATTATGTCACGCACCATAAAAACCAAAATTCCCAAACGCAAATTTCTCACACGTCCAGCCGCTTGTAAACAAAACCACGCAGGTTCAGCAACCGATACGATAAACAAACAAGCCGCCTTCCAGCTTTACCTACTAGCGCGAAAAAATCGTCTCTCGCTTGATAAGCGGCGAAAAGTTCGTACCTCTCACGAAAGCCATTACGCGCCCGAAATGACACAGCAATTACCTAAACGCGCCCGGCGAGTCAAATCCACAGGGCATTCTTCCAGTGTTTTTTAGGCTAAACAGCTCGCTCGGCAATTTTCGCAATTTAATTTAAGGAGCACCCTCAGAGCCATCTCTCTTTTTCCTAGTGCGCGCGCTGCATATAAATCGCCAAGTCGGCGCGGTAATTGCGACTCCTGCAATTACCGTCGCCAAAACAATATGCAACTCGTTCGTTACGATATAAGTGAATTGAGACGTGTCGAGCGCGGGGCTATTACGCGCGCTAAAGAAATAACGACTTGCGAGAAATATGCACGTGAAAAGGAAAAATACGTGACGGCGCCGCCAAGCGAGAGTGAGAGTGTTTACGATGTTTTATTGTTTCAGCGGCTTTTCTTTGGGCTTTGACGAAGAAGACGGACAATCAAACTATTGTTATTTTTTTGTAGTTTTTTTTTAGGTATTATCTATTTTGTTTTAAAGCTGTGGTTGAGCTCTTTATAAAGGATTTGAACAGAGTGGCATCTTTGCATTTTACTAAATTAATCTCTAACACCAAGAAAATCCATATGCCACCAATTAAAATTTAACCAAATCCAGCGATAACCTATTCTGACATTATATTACTCTCTCTAGTCTTAAAAAATCTATTTACACGCGCAGAAATTGCGTATACAAAGTTTCAAGCAAGACGGCTTCGTCCGCGGGTTTTAAAAAAAAATAAATGCAGACGCCGATAAGCCGATTGGTATTCAAAGTTAGCGCGATTCAAAACGTGCACCCGATAAACCTGCAGGCGCACGTCACCTTCGGCTGCTATATAATACTGTATATGATTATTACCGCATAAACACGAAGTGTAATAATTTTGCTTGGTAACTGCCGGGCCTGATACTTTTTTCTCTGGCGAATTTTATAATGGATTTATTATTAATTTCGTTAGTTTGTTTACGGGTAATGCAGTAGTATTTTGCCATAGTGATTTACGAGAATTTTGAAATAGGCCGAAAGTTATGCTAATAAGTGTAATCTACCCGATCCGGATTCGAAATCGAACTTTGAACTGACGTTTCAAAGTCGATTGCTTATCGAGCAATATTAAAATAACTAATTGATCGCTTAATAAACCGTTGAATCACGCACGCAAGCCCACATGATTCACGCACATAATAAATAAACATAAAAAGAAAAGAATAATAAACTCCGCAATTATAATCCTCATTAATAAAGCTGAAAAATCAGAACGTCAACACACTGAGCATTGAGAATACGCGAGCGAGGCTCTCTCGCAGACAACACAGAAACGACTTGTTTTGTAAATATAATAAATACGAACGCACCAGTGCTGCGTCCTCGAAGTTTACTCACTCGTCGATCGATTTTAAGCTCTCCTCTCTATCATCTCCCTCGACGATCCTCCTATTGTCATTACACACGTCCGCAGAATATATACAGTACAGGTGAGTGTATCCAGCCTCGAGTCCGACTTTCCACTGTGCGAAAACTTATATATCCACTTCTAGCTCTTCGAACTTCGCCGTTAAGGTGGCGTAGAATTTTTTAACTTTGTAGAACGAACTTTTCGGTTTTCCTTCCGAGATGTGTGTATAACCTCAAGACTAACTGGCGCGTAAAGGTCGGCCTTAATACTGGCCGAAAAAGCGAGACTTGCTTGTAACTTGCAGCGACTCGGATTTTTTTGAATTAACCGTCGCGACTGGAATTCGAGGCGGGCGAGCGGGTGATTCTGGGAAAAATTATGTGCACAGTGCGCGCAGTTAAAAATTAGTGTAGATCGGCGGCCGCGCCGCGAGCGAACTGTATTCTACGGTAAAGTTCGGCGCTTGCAAACGTTGAGATTTGATTATGCGGTGGGTGAGTGTGTCGTGTGTGTGTCGCGTAAGTAATTGGAAGAAAATCGAGCGTCACGCTGATTGGCTCCCGACGCTTTTCCGTCTGCGAGTTTTTGCTTCTGCTGCAGGTAGGTTATACTGTTCGTGAATATTCAGATTTTTGATGGTAGCAAGGATGGATGATTTGTAGTTTGGTGCAATGGTTCGAAATCTACGGATGTAACGGATTGGTTGAATTAAATAAGAAAATGATTGTCTTTGGTAAGAGGTTAAAAATTTTATAATAAACGTTATAAATCTTAATAAAGAAATTGTATTAATGGTGCTTTTGATTAAATCTTTATTGCATACGGAACTAAATATCGATTAATTAATAAATCAATATCTTTAAATGAACAATATTGTATAAAATAATTATATAATTATATAAAAATTGAAAATTACAACTTTTACTGCACCTCCATTTTACATATTCTTGCACCTCTAATTCCGTACTCTACCTAATTTGTTCTTTACCCAGATCTTTTATTATTTTATTTTTTGTGTACTTATGCGTAAGCACATCTTTTTACCGTTGCACGTAACTTGTTCTAAAAAGCTGCAGTCAGAAATATAGGTACTATGAAAGCAAATAGATAATTAGTTATTTTTATCATCACTGTGAAATAATATTAGATATTTAACTAAAACAATCACTATCTTTGTATCAATTTTGATTTTAAAAACCGTTCTTAAGCCACCTAACGTATTTCTCCCGAAACTTCATTGCCCAAATTCACAGTCGATAAAAGAGTAACGCGTGCGCTCTACCTTACCGAGCCACCCAGCCACAAAATTTCTAGGTTATATTTTGACAATCAGTTTGTGTTTACGCGTCGTCGACATCAGCCGCGTATAGTGCAGAATTTCGAATAAACATTATTACTAGCAATAAAAAATGACCAGGCATGCAAGAAATTGTACTGCCGGAGCGGTTTACACGTATCACGAAAAGAAAAAAGATGCAGCGGCTTCTGGATACGGGACCAACAGTCAGAGAGTCGGAAAAGACTCGCTGAGGGACTTCGACTGCTGTTGCTTGTCTCTACAGCCCTGTGCGAATCCAGTTATAACGTAAGTTATTTAGATTACTTTTACTATTGCGTTTTTATATCGTGCTAAAATTTTGGTTGGTCATAGAGATGTAACGTTTAGCAGAGGTAATTAATTTATTTTAAAATCTGGTACGATGGAGTACGACTTCCATCCGTACAACTTATATTCCAGTTGAAATCATTAGTGTTATTGAGAAGCTTAAATTATTTTTATATAGATTAAAATAATTTTATAATATGTACAAAAATTATGTTACTTAAGTTTGTTTACATACCTTCATGAATTATTTTATTGCAGTAAAGATGGCTATTTGTTTGATAAAGAAGCTATTCTAGAGTATATTCTAACAAAAAAGAGGGAATATGCTAGAAAATTAAAGGAATATGAAAAACAGAAGAAGAAGGAAGAGGTTAGTATATTATTTTTAAGTTTTATTATTTATTGACTCCCTTGTTTATTTATAAGTAATACATAATATAAAAAAATAGTCTTGCTAAATATTTGTCATATCAGCCCAATTTAAAGATTGTTAAAAACATTATTGATAGGAAAAAAATCAAGAGCTGACTGCAAATCAAGAGCTGGAAAAGTTGCAAAATTTTCTGAAAGGAGAGAAAACTCTTGTCTTCAATCAAGGTTTTAAAAAGGACGATGAAGCCTCATCTTCAGTATCTAATATGGCCAATGGTCGAGATAAACAACTTCCTAGTTTTTGGATTCCATCAAAAACACCAGAAGCCAAGGAAACAGTCCTGCAAAAACCAGATAAAAATATTTACTGTCCAGTTAGTGGGAACATTCTTAAGATGAAGGATCTTCTTCCTATTAAATTTACGGAAGTTAAAGATCCCGATGACAAAAAATCATTGATTGTTAAACAAGCTCGATACATGTGTCCAATAACACATGACATATTAAGTAATAGTACTCCATGTGCAGTAATTAAAACAACGTAAGTATTAATGTAGAATTTATAAAACTTTTTAACAGACAGATAAGAACAAATATTGTTTAAATAATTGTATTGTAATTTATTTGTAAATTTATTTCTTATATTAGATCTTTTCAAATTTAATTGATAATTCGTTTTGTTATTTAGGGGTGATGTTATAACTATGGAGTGTGTAGAAAAAATTATTAAAAAAGACTGGATCAATCCTTTAGACAACACAAAACTTACAGAAGAAGATATTATTCCTTTACAAAGAGTAAGTTTTATTTACAAAGCAATAATATTCTGTTGATATTATTTTTATGGTTTAATTAAATGGTTTAAATTTCAGGGTGGTACTGGTTATTCAGCAGCTAATAGCGATTTACAAGGGAAGCACGCACGTCCCGTTTTACAGGCGTAATTTTCTTTATTTTTTAATTAAGCTACAATTATTTGCAAATACAAAAACATAAATGAATATATAAAGTCTAGTGTAAATTCATGATACGTAAAATAATTAAATAGTACAAAGCAGTACAAACAAATTATTTAATATGTATATTTACACTGGAAAACGCATTCTTTTATGATTAAACTAATTATTAAACGAGAAAGTTTTTAAGAAATAATTAAATTGATTTGCGTAAATTGGAGTAGGCTATAATAAAATGTATAAAAAATATAAAACTTACATTTTAAACTTAAAAATGTAAGATATAAAATTGTAAAATATTTCTATACATAGTAAAATCTAAGTGTAATTCGATCATTGTATAAAAATAATATTGCAATTTTATTATTATTATTTTTTTTTTGTTAAATAATAATAATAATAATAAGCATTATACTGACGTCAAAAGGAACATATATGAATGCAAATTGAAAAAGTTGAAGCTGACAGAATTCTTAAAGAGAATTATTATTCTATAAAATTTGATAAAAGCAGAATAATAACTATTTTAACCAAATACGTTTATACAGTGACTTTGTAGAAACAGTAAAAAGTTCATTTTCAAAATATTTTGCATAAAAACAGTTTTTTTTTTATGACGTTTCTTTTTTGACAGTATAATTGCTATAAAAACATGCGCAATAGAAGAAAAAAAATTATGTTTACCAGTTATAGAAAGAATAAATTCCAAACTTTAACAAAAATAATATTTTAGTTGTTATAAAACATTTCCCGTAATATTTCATTATCATTATTTTGCGTTTTATTCTGACCTAATTTTTCCGATTATTATCGAGTTTATTCTTTTAAAATTTTGTTCCACTCGTTTAGTTTCACTAAGATTTTTTCATTTTGTGGTATAATCTGTCTGTAGAAATCTCATATTCTATGTTCTTTATTTTTTGATAGTTTTTTACTTTTGATATAACCCTGCTAGAAACGTTCCCCATTTTTTGGCCAGTGGATAGCCAACTGTACAGAATTAGACATCCACTAGCCTAGTTTTAAACACTTGGCCAATTTTATTGGGGAAATTTCTACCAGGGAAGTGACATGATAATTAAATCTGCTATAAAAAGAAAGAAAATTATATCATTCGGATTGCCAATATGACAATCAAATCTCATAGTTTCATCTTGAATTTCACGATTACAGAAATAAGATTGAAAATCTTCGAAGTATGAGTATTCTGACTAATCTAATTATGACTGCAGTTAGACAAAGCTTTTTGATTTTTTGGAAAAATATTATTAGTCGGAAAAAATTATGTGTATTTTAAGTTTAATTATTATCTACTTTTTGTTTTTGCTCATTTCTTGCAATACTTAATAAGCTTTGCTGAACTCTTTCTTAAGTTTGTTAGATTTTTTTGTAAAAATCCGCTGGCAGAAAATTGACCATATATCGGATAGAATTTCTATTCAATGCATGCCAAAGTGACACTTTTTGGAAATTCTTGAAGTTCTTGAAACAGAATTCTTAGATGAATATCATTTTAACATCCACTGACCAAAAATTCAGCCCATAATATTATCCGTTTTCTATTGTTCTTCAAATTTTATTTTTCTTAATTTAGTTTAAATCGAATTGTCATTGTTCAGCAGAGTAGCATCGAAATGTATTCATGATTAACTATAATCTTATTATCTTAACTTACGTTACAAATAATGCATTTAATTTTGAAAATCGACTATATACCGTCTTGTATACATGTAAGCCGGCGCCCAAAATCTAACCATAAGGCACCCTTGGACGATAATACCCTATAGCGAACCTACTTTACCGATATATTCTTCCAGAAAATTTCAGGCGTTACGGACGTATATAGGCAGTTTATACTTACGCATGTATAAAATAAAAATAATATTATCAGTGAATTTAAAAAAATGCAAACATTTAGAACTTCCATTAAGAAATTAAAAATATTTTTAATCATTAAGAAGAGTACCAATATTTATTATTTTACATACGTAAATATAGGTACATCCAAAGAAATAAATAATCACACTGCTGCTCAATTTCTAATTTAAGTACTATTGTTACAATCTACCTTAATTTTGTCCGTTAACGAAATAGTCCCATACCCGTCAAGTAGTATCAGGCAGGCACGTCAAGACAACCGTCCTTTTCAGAAACAACTGTGTCTGACATCAATGAAATTCCTCATGACATATACGAAATATATCGAAAATACATCTCAAAAGACGTCGAATTTGATCAATGCGAACGCTCGGTATCAAATTTAGCTGTTATCATCACTGACGTAAAAGCCATCTTTTCTTTAATTTCTCCGTCGCCGGCGCGTAGACCATGACGTCGCTACCTTCCTCGGATTCTACTAATTTAACCTGCGCCGGTGAATGTCCAGATATCAATTTGAGGCCTATTCTATCCGAATATAAATATCGTATTAAATATAGCTATCGAACAATTACACATGGCTCGTATAGAAAACCATCATTTCATTCTCTCCAAACAGCCCAGAATAATCCCCCATTCCTACTTTCAAAACACACACATTAACACCGCAACCAAATCATCCATTCGTCCCAAACCTTACACAAAAAAGAACCCATCTCTCAAAACAACAATCCACCCACACGAAAAAAAATTCAAAACCCGCTCTCCTCGCGACAGGTGCTGCCGCCTGCAACTCGCGGATAAGCGCGCGATACTCGCAAAACCTCGCTCTTTTTTTCTCCCCCCCCCCCTCCCCCCTCGCGATATACACACTTGCGGCCCGCTGTGTATATCTCCGCGTTGGCGCGAGCGCGCGGCGCGCTCGGCAGCTCCGCGCCTAGTCGCTGCTCTTCCGCGTCTGCTACTGCCTCGTTTATGCATTTTAACGTTATTATTAAATTTTCCTCTGTTTATACACAGTGCGAAGAGTATATAGTAAAATTACGTGTGTGAGTTATGGATTGACGGAGACGATAGTAGTTATAGTAACGCGCGCACGTGTGTGTGTGTAGAGCAGTGTCCTTGTAAGTTTTCCCCGGAAAAGCCGATCATGAGGACCACCGCTGACCTGTTGCGCCTGCTGCTTCCTTCAGCGTGAGTCCTTACCAATTTTTCCCTATTTGCATCATACCGATCTAGCTGCCATAGCGGCCTTCTTCTCGCTGCTGTTTATCGACGCGAGCTGGTTTATATATATGCGCGTCTGTTTTTTTTTCTCGAGCGTGATATGGAAGAGCGATAGCGTCAAGCTGGCGAGCTTTTGCGAGCTTTCGCTGAAGAAAGCATGTTATGGGATTGTTAAGTGACGGAGGAAAATGCGGACGAGTGGCTCTTGAGGCCTTGAGGCGCGCGAGCTGGCTGAATGCGGATCAAGGGTGCGCGCGATTTTTATAGATCGGAGAAGCGATTCCGAAGCCTTCGCGCTGATTAGACGATTCGCTTGCTGATGCCGGTTATGTGTTGGTTGAAAGCTTCTGGCTGGGTTTTGTAGGTTAGTTTTAAGAGCGAATTTTTATTTTTAAATTGAAAATGTGGAATTAATGGCTCGTTTACCATGTAAATTTTCGCCAATGAATCCGATAACGAAAATCGTTTACCAATAATCCACCGCTTTAAAGAACAAAAAAATTCCTTCCTAAACAATCCACAATTTAAACCTCGCCGTTCTCAATAATGTCCCACATCGCGCTGCGAAAATATATACACCGCCGAAGGAAAAAAAGCGCGGATACACACACGCAAGAAAACGCGACGACGACGCGAAGGTCACCCGAGGAATCCATACGACGGCGGAAAAATCGAAGAGCCGGAATGAGAGAGGGAAAGATCCGTGTCAGTGCATTATAGGAATTTCGCTGAAAGCTATGATTTGCCGGGCCCGCGCATATTTTTACGATGCCGATTCGCGAGTGCGTTATTATGTAATGCTGGGAAAATAATCGGCAAGTGTGTATATGCATTGTTGAGGGTCGAGGAAAAGTTACGTACGACGAATGCAATGTTGTTTCTTTTTTTCAATAAGCGTGAATGTTTTTGTGTACTTTGTTTTATTAATGAGTTTTTTCCGGATACTTTTTTTTTATGCGAGTGATTTGATGAGGAGTGAAAATATTTTGAATGCCTGCGACTGAAACGTGGTTTAACTAATCGTGAAATTGCTGTGAATGCCTATGATTCATTGTAAAAAGCGTTTTATCGCCAAATTCATTGATTGTTTATTAGCTGCATAAAGTAAATGTTCGAAATGAAAGTAGAAATTCTCTAGTAATATATAGTTTACAAAATTTTCAGAAAAAAACCAGCAACAAAAAAAAAAATTAATAATCGTATATTCATATTCTCTTTTGTCAATGTTCACCGATCCCTTTAAAAAAAAATCCTCTCAAAATAATTACGATTTTTCTCTAGTGTATCTTTCTTGATCACACGATGTATATTTGCGGCTTTTTGTATTAACTACGGTTTTTCGTGTTTACGAGAAATTGAAGTTTCAATGTTTCAACGTGGGCTAAATGCGAACATAACCGTAGCCACAACTTAAGGTTAAACTGATTTATCTTGGTGCAAACTCGTAAAACCATTTGTTCTGCAAGCTTATCAACTGTGTCTTCTGTAACTTCTGTGAACTTCTTCACTTTTGTGGTTTTCATTATTAAGCTCATGATACAAATAATAATCATACTTTCAAAAGTAATTTAACAAAATGTTTTAGTAATAGTTTATTTTAATCGTTTTATTATTTGATTCTGGTATGTTTTTTTAAATTATAACAAAAAATTTTCGAAATATAAAATATATAAAAAAGTATAAAATATATAAATGTACGTAAATAAATAGTACATTTTTTATAAAATTTCGTTAAATATTAACGAATAAAACAGTTAACGAATTGATATATATATATATATAACCGAAGAAAACAAACTGAATCTAGGTAAATAAAAGTAATTAAAACTGTATTAGGTAAATAAAAGCAAATAAAACTTTATTTAAATTACAGTGAATTTTTTTGAAAAGCTTATAAAGTAATTATTCAAAAATAGACTTATTAATTTAATTTCAATGCGATATCTCCATAAAACATTGATTTTCTAGTAAGTCTAAGTATAATATCAACATCAATAAAGAGCCATCAAGTCCTCCAAAAAAACTAAACTCAATTAAAAAAAAAAAAAAAACATTCACTTATTCATTCACCATGAAAAGCCACAGATACAATTCCTCACAATCAACAGCCCGCGCTCGTACACGCGTCATCATCGACTCGTTTTTCGCGCGTCTGCATATTTCTCACCCAATGTCGACTCTCTTTCTCGGTTTTATCTCGCTGTGCTCGCGCTTAAGCTCGTCGCATTGCCATTGCCTTTTTTTTTTATCCCGCGCCGGCCTACAATATTATTATGCAGTAGCGGGAATAATATTGCAGCGCTTGTTTTTGCCACTATCGATATTTTCAATCATCGAAAAAAATTTTGATGTTTTCGATCGATTAGCGCGAGGTCGCAGTGTGCGAGTGATTAGAGTGCTCGATTCTTTGGAATTAGTTTAGGATTGTTTATCTGATGTTGAGAGATCGTGAAAAAATTTAAAACAGTGTGGATTGAATGGAAATTGAAAGAAATATGTTTATTTTTGAGTGTACGTATTATTTTTTCTGAATTTATTTGTACATTTCAGACGTTAAATTATCTGAATTGCATATGTTGCATTATAAGAGAAGTGTCTTATCTCTTGATTTTAAACTATGCTACATTAAAGTGGAAAAATTTCACATAACAATATTTAATACTGCATTTCTAATCTGATAATTTAAACGTTGCAAATTATACATTAAGTGGATTGCATTATTATAATATATTACGTTTGTAATACATAGATTTTCAGTGCACGAGCGGCAATTGTAGAAAAATTGCTATATGAAAAATTTTTAGTTCAATTAAGTTATTTAAATAATACTGAACCAAAATAGACATTTACTTGTGTGTCTTACAAAGTTTGTCTCATTCTACTTATAACATTTCATAGATTTTATTATAAAGCAATATAGCTGACCTTTTCATTAGAATAAAGGCGAGATGAAATAATAGAGACAAAACATTAATTCAAGAAACAGAACATTGGATATAATGAACAGAAAATTGATATGGATTGGTCAATAATATCTTTCAGTAAGTATTGTACGTACTGAATAAGTAAAATTACTACATTGTCTCTCAATTATAGGTAAAACTGATTAGCAAACTAAGACTTAACCAGTTACCGCGATTATATCAATAGAAATTCAATCTAATTAGATTCTAATGCGGGCCAGTTTAATTGTCTATTCAAGATGCTACAAATACATTAAATTACACTTCCCAGAACACCACTTTTCTCACGTCTGCAAATTCGCTTCAACCTTTCCACAAACCGCATTAACATTTAGCTCTTCCCCGCTTCCCCACAAATCTCTCTCATCGCAAAAAATAAAATCGACATCCTCCGTCCCAGACGCTGCCAAGCAAAAAAATCGATCAAAAACGCAAAAGTCCTTCCATCCTCTCCCCATTCCTCGTTTGCATAAAGCAATGCTCTCTCATACCCTCGATCTGGCCTCCTATCTCAGGCTCCGGATCAGCGCTGGGAATAATAATTTCCCAGTTACATACATAGCTCCTCGCGTCGTCGACGAGCATATATACACGCGCAGTAAAATGCATCGACGACGCGGCTAGCGTTGAGTTAGATCGAGATTAGGCTAGGTCGGCCGAGTCGCGCGCGCTCCGTATATTATGCGGCTATCGCGGAGACACCGAGCGCTCCGTCACGGGGAGAAGCTCGCCGATCGCGCTTCTAGAAACGTGCGCGCTTGGTTTTAATTTAAGGAGGAGAATGACCGAAGTGTGTCTGAGAGATTTGGTGTGTGTCTGTGTGTGTGAGTGTGTGTGCGTATGTTTGTTGGAGATCGGAATCAATTTTCGAATCGAGGATACATAACTGGTTTACGTATGGAGTTTGGTTTTTCAATTAGACTGAGAATATAATAAATGAAAATTTGGCTTTTCAATTAGACTGGAAATTTAATGTATAAAAATTTTACTATTTGAGTTACCATATCGAGTGCTTTGAGCCGAGATGTCTGTGGAGGTCGGTTAAGAAAAGAGAGGATGAATTCGATGACCGATGCGATTCAATCTTTGCGTCGAGCATTAATTTTTGTCAGTGCCTCGGTCGCTTTGCCGAAGCAGCACAAAGATACTGACCCCTTATCGAGACAATTGTAACAATCGCATAGCGCGCTTATTTACGTTAATGGTAAACTGTTACGCCTATTTTGACTTCTTCCTTATTGCACTGCTGTTCTGGTATTTTGAGCTAGCATATGTTTTTATTTTGTTTTTAAATAAGTTTTGTTTTCCTGCTGACGTTTGTATTGTAAATGAGTTTATTTAATCGGCAACTATGAAATTGTTGTATTATTTATTATTTATATTGGTAAAAAATTACTGTTTTTATTTTAAATATGTAATGAGTGTTGTTGTATATATCGTACTGTAGTTTAATAAGTAATGAGTGATTTGAGAGTCTCAGGACTATTCTTACCTTTTTTACTAGAAGAATTAAGCTTTCAAAAAATAACCTTTTTTAGTTACAATACTTTATAATTATTATGAATTAATTCAAATGTATAAAAAATAGTACAAGAAAACACGTATTCTTCTCGTATTTTTTAAGCTCTGCCAAATCAAACTTTATATAATAACTTTTGCAAACTTGCAAGAATCACAAAGAAAAATCGCTTAAAAAAGTAGTTTATTCAAAAATCTGATAAAGTATTATTCTCAAGGTGAAAGCATCGAACTCAAAGTACTAGAATTCGCTCACGGTCTTTACATTAGGTAACCGCAAAACTTCTTTCCCAGCGTAAAACCATTTCTATGTTTAAAACAAATTTATTACCAAAACCCCCATAATACCCTGCTCCCTAACACCCACATCAATTCAAAGCAACCACACCAAAGAAACCAATTTACTCCCGCATAACACCCAATGACCTCACTCCGCAAAAACTCGCATTTCTAAATTCAATCGAACCGCACACTCATATACTTAAACCCTCCATTACCAATTTCTCAAAGCCCGCCAAAACTACATTCCCCGCCTATATAATTTAAAAGCAAACTAGTCAGCACTAGCAGAATTAACTCCGCACTTTCCGCTCACTCATACCCAGCTCTCCGATTCTCGCGAAAGATCGAGCCGCGGATACACGGCGCGCGATAAGAGCCGAGTCCGGCGCCGGGAATTTCATCGGCCTGGCGGCGCGCGAGCCGACATTGTTGCGCGGTTTGCAATTTCAAGGGGCGCCGGCCTCGTTGAGGAGGCCCCGTTGCTTGCTTGGTTGATTGATGGTGGATTTATCGATGGTTTGTTTTTTATGGGGGGTTTTTGATGGCGGAATTTTTTTCGTTTGGATTTTAGAGGTTTGTTGGGGTATTTGGTTTGTATTGGCAGGTAGGAAAACCGCAATTTTATTTGTGGAGGTTGGTTTTTCCGCTTTTTTCCGTGTAAGGTCACTTTTGGAATACCGCGCTTACTCAGTCGAGGATACGCTTTTGCGCAACTTCAATTTTATTGGTTTCCTGCGGATGAGTAAGGTATGAATTATGCGGTACTGGAACGTAGAAATTGACCTTTGGATACTTTTCGCGAGAAGGTTGTAAAGTGTATTTTTAAAAAATTGTTGTTTTGACAAGAGCAAGGGGCGAATAAGGAACAAATAATTGCTTAAACAAGCCTCTAGTTCGAGCATAAAATACTCTATTATCGCAAATATTACAGCAAAATTAAAAAATAATTTGATTGATCAAGTTAAAAAAACTGCTTTACAGGCTTTCCAAAGCATCCTCATAAATCGGCGATTAATCCTTTTAGAATCTCACCCCTTTATTACAGACAGTATACATGCCTATCCGTTGCATAATTAATTAGCATTGCTCCTTCATGTCAAGTACATCTACGGATTGCATAATCCCAGCTTTTTCGCTTTACGAATAAGTTATGAAATTCGCAAGATTCGCATGTTTCTCAAAAGATTTGTATTTTCTTCTTGTTGTGTGTTGAGAGCTGTCAGGGTCAATTCTGTCAGGGATATCTCTTGTGATAAGTAAGGTTACCACCTGATATTTTTTAAAAGATTTGTATTCTCTCCTTATGTATATTGAGAGCTTTCAGAGGCCATATTTTGTAAGGGATAACTCTAGCGATAAGAATAAGGTTAACATCTAATTTTAGATTGATTGTTGTGCTTGAATATAGCGTGCGTTAAGCTTTGTTAGATTGTCGATATTTGTTGTTAGATTGTCATTAACGTAATTAGCAATTTAAAACATTGTTGAGCGTCAGGAACCAAAAGCAACGTTGTTGGAATAATTTTGCAGTTTGTGATACAATTACATGACCTGCTCGTCAGCTTACGTGAACGAAAACAAGCATTAAGTAATTTTAATTGTGTTTGGCATTGTGTATTATTGTTCGATAACTAAATTGGTTATTCGTAAGAAATTGCTGTTGAGCTTCGATCTAGGTGTTACATTCACATGTTCATTAAAAGAAGGCTTTACTTTAAATGAAATGCTTTTAATAAAAGCGATTTTATTTCTTCCCTACAATAGCATATCGACGTTATTTCCATCTTTAATTCTCTGGTAAAAAATTTATCATATTCTGGACAGAATTCCTGGTCAACATATGTTAAAATGACATTTATCTAAAAATTTTAAAAATGCTTTGAACATAGTTTCTAGATAAGTGTTATTTTAACGTTTATTGGCCAGAAATTCTGCCCAGAATCTGGTCAATTTTCTACCAGGGTTCTAGACAACACTTTCATCAATGATTATTTGTTTATCACTAATACTTAGTCCTGCATTCATAAAAGCCCTATATCTAATTAAAACTCTGTCTCAACCAAATATCCCACCCTCCCTTAAAAAAAACCCTCCTCCCCCACCTCCCCCTCCAACCCATCCTCCCTCACACCCACAAACCTCGCATCGCGGAAGAGAAAAGCCGCTTCCGCGATGCGTTTAAACAGCGCTCTCAACACACTCACTGCCTTCGCGAACGAACAGCCGCGAAGAATTCGACCTTGACGCCAAGCGAGCATATAGCTTCTGCAGCGCGCCGCACGACACATTAGCCTCGCGCGCTATCGCCGAGTTACGTCAGCGGTAGTTGAGGTACTTCACCTTGCCAGCTCTCCAGAGCGATCGTCATTAGATGCAGCTCCGCCAAGTTGACGGCTCTAAGTTATTAGACTTTTTTCGGTCGAAGCGTTTACCTTTAAGAAATAAATTTTGCAAGCATGGACTTATCGTTCTTACATCTCAGAGTGTAATTTCGCAAACGATCTGCAGCCGTCTTCGACTACATATCCTCAATAAAACACTGCCAGCGGCGAAGCGCTCGATTATTTAGCGCGACCGCTTGGAGCCGCGCCGCGGAAAACTGAAAAGCCAAACACGCAGCCGCGGTGACATAACTATGAGCTAATCAGCCGCTCGAGGAAAACCAAGTCAAAGACACACTTGCGCGCTAACCGAGCCGTGCGCGTACTCACCAACACATGTAGAACCAGCGATAACCGGCTGAGCGGCGAGCTCTCAATTATATACGAGCCGCATCCTTCGCGATCGGCAAACAAATACACGAGCGTGTGTATATAGATTAAAATAAGGCGCCGCTGCGAATAGCGCCAGATACATAATGCAGGCGAAACGTGAAGGGAGAAGTGGAGCAGGCTTGGATAATGGGAATCGGTGAGCGGTTAGGCTTGTAGAGGTTTTATAAAGTGGGTGAAAAAATGGCTTGGTTTAAGCATTCCGCGGAATTATATGAGAGGAGATCCGAAGCGCTGATAGGCTATAAGAGAGTTGGTTTTTCGCCGGGCTGCAGAGCGGGAAATTAAAATAGAGCGCGGCTGCTGCATAGTGTTGGGGCTTACGCAAGAGCCGAGCGCGCGGGCTTATCTTGTGATGTTTTTTTTTTTTTTGTGGAGGGATGGCTTTTCTTTGAGAGGAGCGAGATGCGGGGAATGATCGGGTTTTTTCGAGAGATGGGTTTGATAGAGCGAGATAGGGTTGGATTAGGATTTAGTTATTTAGTGTTTTGTTGGTTTTTTGCAAAGTTGGGATTGGTTGAGGTTGTTTAATGAGTGATTGTTTTTTTTTTTTTTTTTTTTAATAGCGTACAGATGATTTTTTATGATGTATCGTTAAAAGGATTAAATGTATATTTTACTTCTACGTTGTAGTCATTATCAGTAAACTATGTATTTTAAAGAAGTGTATAATTCAGGCACGTGTAATTCCTTTCACAAGTTTAATTTCCTACATGATTAAACGAAAGATCACGTGCATTTTCTCACGAAGTCGAGCAACAGCTTGTACTATCGCCAAGCACTTAAAACTGCATTGAATAAAAGATTTTAATTAATTTTAATTTGCATCTTTAATAGATTTTTTACTCATTAATACTTCTGGTATATAAAAATCTTGAACACTTTTAATTCGAAATTTTTAAATGCAATTCTGTTAACTCCACAAATACTTAAACATTTTTAACCAGTAAATAAAAATAAACCAAAATAATCATACCTCACTCGTAATTCTATTAATCTCCTCCGGTAAAAAACTTTGAAAACCTAGATTGCATAATATTGCAACAACTCGCCGGAGCAATAAAGCAATGACAGCGCAATATTGTCTGCGATTTTTTATCTGGAAAATACAAATGGGCAAGCCTCGCCGCGATACCAGTCGAACAACCATTACTTCAAAACTTTTTTCGAATTCACGCGTAATTGAACCTCTGATATTGTCAATCAGTCCTATAATGCGAAACAATTAAGAATGTCATTTTGATCGTCAATCTAAGTAATGCATTCAGAGCAAAATTGTAGTCAGTAAAGTTGCTAGTATCAATGAAAACTGTAACTCTTAACATTAGTTATTGAATAATATAATAACTACTACACTACTCTGGGAAAGACTACTATTATTTAGAATTACATAAATATTATTGAACCAAAATGTTAGGTCTGTGGACCTCGTGACGTACCTCAAACATTAAAAACCAAGCCCACCAATTACCAAATCCAAACACCTATTAAAATCCTGACCACAAAATCAATTCCAGAAACCGCATTTACCCACCAAAAATCCCGTATCCCCTCCCTCCTCCACTCTTCCGTTCAACGATCGAGCATCGCATAAAAGCCGGGAAAAAAAGTCGCGCGACGCGAGCCTCCGCACGAGATCCCAATAACGCCGCTGGACGGCTTCGCTCGTGCACACACATACAGGTATATATACACACAATAGCTCTCGTCGACGTTCTTCGCTGCGTTTCTTGTCTCGGCTCTCCGCGAGCTGTTACGCAACTCGAGTATATAGCCCGAGCAAAGGCGACTCTGACGCGAGTTGCGGGCCGATTATGCGAGCGGCGCGCGACGTCGCCGAGATGGTTATATAGTTGAGATGGTTGCGGGGGTGGGTTGAAAGTTTTGCTTTTTATTTTTTTTTGAAGGGAGATTTTTGATTTTTGGTGCTAGAGTTATGGGTTTTGGGTATAGTGGCGCAGGTTGGAAGGTGTGAGAATCGAGATGGTTTATTTAAGTTCGATGTACTTTGGACTTGTATTAAAGTTGAATTTATGCCTGCGTTACGTTATGATCGCATAATTCCTTGAATACGGCGCTGTGACGGCCGGGCTTAAGTGTTACAGCGCTCTGATGTAATAAATGCTAAATTGTTCTCGGAGATGACGCCTCAATAGAATTAATTTGCTTCATAACTTCCGCGAGCTTTGCGCGCGGTTCTCAAAGAGAGTTCAGCTTCTGTCTTATCTAATTGGTTTTTTTTTTCAAAGTAAATCGATAATATAGTCATAATTTTATTTACTATTACATTTATGAACATTTCGTTCAAAACAACATAAACGTAGTAAAAAAGAAGAAATTCAAACCTAAGACACACCAAATATTCGTGAATCCCATATTTTCCTAACCATTTATTCCCACAGCATCTGCACTATTCAAGCCCAACCGCAGCAAAAAAAAAACATTCCCATAAAAAGCAAACTCGACAGACAAAACACCACCCTGACCTACTTGCTCGTTTATAAAAGCCTCGAACAGTCCCAGGTAAAACCAACTCGTCGAAGCCAAATCTTTACCCTAGCACCCCCCGCCCCTCAAATATTTGATTAAGCAGAAGGGACGGAAGCTATACACACGTCAGTAACAAATGAGTTATCCGCGCGTCAACCGCAGAAGATCTGGCATTGCGTAAGCCTGCGCGGAACTTCGAGATGAGTGGGTACCTGTGGCTGCTACGATATATAGTAATAATGCGATATTGCGTAATTGGGGTTGGGGAGAGGGTTGACTTTGCCCTGGATGACCTAGGAGCCTTTTTTTAGGGTGGTGCTGTGGAACTGTTTTAGAAGGTCGTTGGGTGGATTTTTACGCGGCTGGATTGTTTGATATTTTTTATGATAAGAATAAAGGTCTTGTATGGTCTTGATTATTTGTCAGACGTTTTTAAATTGATTTTTTAAACGTATTTGTGAAGATTCAGTAGAGCCGCTAATTATGACAGGTGAGCCCCTACTTATAATTGGAATGTCGTTTATTTGGCGCGCTGATTGCTCGCTGAAGTGTTAAAGTAAGAGAAAAAAATTAGCGACCCAAGGGCGGTGTTTTCTTGTACCAATTAAGCGTAAATAAATGTGCCTTGATTCTCACATTAATTACATATCAATGAATTGTAATGATATTTTTATCGAAGCCATAAATATATAATTTTTAAGTAAAAGTTTTCACTAAAAAATATTTTTACTTTTAAATCTGCAAAAAATTGAATGTTTACGTAAAATACGTGATGCTAAATTTTGCAGTGAGGCGACTAAGGACATATTTTATGGATATTAACATTCGTTCAAAGTTAGAGTTTTGCAAAAACGTTGAGTTTTTATTAATATTAACTCCAGTAAAATATTACATAAGCTAGGATTTAGATCTAATTATAGAACACCTAATTATTAATTTGAATAATAATTGAAAATTAATTATTATTAATTTAAATTTGCCTAATTATTGATTTAAACCTGAAAGGACCAGAAAAATCCCCAATTTCTCCTAATTTCACTAAATGAAAATGGAAGAAATACCGTATTTTACTATTTTAGAATTTATTGTTGAGACGTGACCGACAAAAAATTTACAAAAATTGAAACAAGAAGTAGATGTTATATAATTTTGAAACGAGAATAAGG
>UELX01003647.1:0-22174 GCA_900480035.1 Eupelmus urozonus
CACCTCAAAAGATTGCAAGTGCTTACTCATTTATCGACTTTTCTAATTTTTCATTAATCAAGTAATTCCAATCTTGATAAAAATAACAGCCAATAGAATCCTGTAGGACCAAAGAACTAAAGAAAATCATGAATGAACCTGCGCGCGGGGAAGAGACTTGCGTGGAACCTTAGATGTAGAGCGGAAGAAGATTGGCTTTGTTTTAGAATTTTGGGAAGGCCGAGGGGGTGAGTTGGATAAAGTTCGGAGATAGTTGAGATTAGGAAGGGTTTTTGTGGTAAAAGTGACGGTAAAAGTAAAAAAGTCAATGAGTTTTTAGGGGACTATTTGTTATTTTTATGTTGGTGAAGGAATTCAAAGAAATAGATTATAATATTGGATAAGAAAATATTAAATAATCTAGCCGTTGTTGTATAAAGATAAGGAATGGTATAGTGCAAGCTTCAAGTCACCTTGAGCTTCTAACTTTTGTCCATAATTATTCTCATTTTTATTAAAAATATTATTACTGTTATAAATTTTAATTCAAATCATTTTCGCACCTCCGTAATAGATTTTGCGCACAAATAAAATAGTCGGCGTACACACCAAAAATAGACAAACATGATGGACCTATTATTTGTACAAGTTCGTTGTAGTTAAAAACTATTTCTCACTTTGATTTAAACCAACTTGCTTTAACAAGAAATTGTACTGCAAATGCAAATTTTACTGCAATTTCGTTCTGGTTAATGCTAAAGCGTAAAACTCACATGCTGCCTAGTTAATTCTCGGGGATGTGATTCGATGGACTGCATCTCATTTTCTTCATACGAGAAAAATAATTAAAACAGAAATGAGCTCATAAAGAAAAATTGATTATTATTATTTTACTACAGATTTGTATATGATTCTTTGAAACGATCGTTTAGAAAATGTTATACTATATATAACAAGACGCACATACCCTTTGATTACATTTTTGTTCAAACTTCTTTTTATTTTCTATCCAAAGCGCGCCATAACAGCTTTTATATATTCTAAAACAAATTACACGTAACAAATAGTGAATTTTTGCTTAAAACAAAAAAATGATGTCTATTATTAAAATTATAAATATTACCTGGTTTCGTAACGATTCCATCATTATTGCTATCCGATTTTTTAAAAACGGACCAAGCATTTGGAGCATCATCTTTTGTTATGTAACCATTCTTGTCCTTATCGTAACTGTCAAACAGTATACTTCCTTTCTTTGCAACTAAATATTTAAATATTAAGATTTTTAGTATAATAAATAATTTTTTTTTGATTCGCGATAGTAGAATTTTTTCTAATTGTAAATATTGTAATCCTAATTTTTATATATATTTTTAACAAGTATGTAATATCTAAATCGAACAAAAATGGGAATTTTCATGATTTTTTTATTTATTCGTTTCAATATTAATATTTAGACTGTTCATTTTTGACATGTAAATTTTCGTGTTAGAATATTTATCATATAATGCGAAATCCAAATTTTAAGTCGGATAGATAGGTAAATTGCTTTTTCAAATTACAACCTAAATTAGAAATTCGGGAATTTACAATAAACTAATAAATTCCAACACATAGTAGTAGTTGAAGTCGGTATTGACTTATTAATTTATATGTTACAACTTTTTGTAAACGTACTTTTGCACGCATATTACCTAACTAGTTTCACAATATTGTTATAATTCAAATGGTTTTCCTACATTTTTTCAATGATGTAGTGATGAAGCATAAATTGAAAAAATATAAATTCAAAAAATAATAAACAAATAGAATATGATTTCAAACATAACAAAAAATAACGGTGCTAGAGATTTTGGAAATAAAAGCGTTTTAAAAATGTTTAATTTAAAACTTGATTTGCTCTTTACAATACAAAAATTTTTGAGCCTTTTTCACAAGTATTAGTTAATTTTACAATATTGCGGCTAATTGTACATGAAAGCGTGCTTTTCTTTTTCGAATTTTATTGATGAATAAATTTAAAAAATAATAAGCAAATAGAACATTATTATAAATCTATCAAAAAATAGCAAAGTTGGAAATATCACAATAATATATGACTTCTTTCATATTCCTTTGTAAAGTAATAGCATATATTTTATCATTAAATATTTACTCGTAATTTAATTAACTAAAAATATAAGTTTTTTTATTATTTTTTTATTTGCTTTCTTTAGGTTCACAAAGCAAACCTTAGCTAACCTAATCTGGTTTTTTTTTTTTTTAATAAATTAGCAAAACTATCAAATTTAAAGACACGTAAAATATACTTTGTAAATTTTAAATAGTGCAAAATGCTCCACTTAGTACTATTTAGTGAAATTCCCACTAAGAAATAGTAAAAAATTCACTACTTTATCATTAATTTCACTAGTTTATCATGAATATTCACTAATTTAATTAATATTATAATAATAATTTAATTAAATCGTGAATTTTCACTATTTCTTAGTGGGAATTCCACTAAATAGTACTAAGGGGAGCATTTTGCACTATTTAAAATTTAGAGAGTACTTCTGTAAGTATTTAATGAAATCGTAGTGAAATAATTTTAAAATTATAATATTATTATTACTATCTTAGCAACAAATATAGCTTAATAAACCTGTTTGAAACATCGTATCATACTTTCCAAAAACCCCTTATCAGGGGAAATTAGATAAATCCAAACCAGCCCCCGCGAAGTTTATTTCAGCCATAAAAGAGCAGCGGCCAGAAATCAAGTCACTCCCGGTGAAAAACCAGCCAGTAAAGGAAGTTCATCAGAGAGGATGGAATAAGAGAGATAGAGAGCAGAGCAGAGCAAGAGCACAGAAGGGCGTAGAGCTCGGATCGCGTTACTGGCGCTGAATACAGGCGAATTTGGCTTTGGCTTTGTCCGCTGAAGCGAGCCGCGTCCAACGAAACGTCTGAAACACACTTTCAGCGAACTTCGACAATCATACGGGCCGCTGCACCACAAAGCGCGAGCGAGCCCAGCGCCCCGACGCCAAGCAAGACGTTTATACGCCGAGAAAAAACTTTAAATTAGCGAGCTAGCTAAGGTAAAGGATTCGCGGCTTTTTCGTGTTTTGGGAGATCGCGGTATGGGCGAGCTGATTTTTTAGTTTTTGAGATAGGATGTGTTATTGTTTGTGATCGTAGTGTTTGGAGAAGGATATGGGATGTGAATTGGAAGAGTCGGAAATAATTATGACTTCCCGTACATTTGTGTTACACGATTTGAATCAAATTTGATGTAATATTTATAAAAGCGTAATTAAAAGGTTGTACGAACACTTCCATAATGAATTTTTTTCAAATTAATAAACATTTGCAATGAAGCGTAAACCCAGCAATTCTACACGCTCAGACAAAACCCAAAGCTGAGATCACAAGCCCAATCGAGATGAAAATCGTTCCAGCACAATACCAACCAGACCAAACCTCCAAACTAATAACGGAAAAATCAATCTCACGAACGAGCGAAGGGGTTGTATCGCTCCGACGATTAAAGATAAACTTTGGCCTCCTCCAGCATGCGTCACGCAAACTCGAGCTCTATCCACAGGTCAATTCACGCGTGCACAAGAACGAAGCCTAAAATATCCTCGGCTGCGGTTGCGTTGGTCGGGGTGGCCGAAATCCACGCTCCCTGAGGAGCCGCTCAGGCAGAGAGGGTCGGCAATAATAAGGCCCTCGCCGCGTGCATATAAGCCGTGATCCCGTTAACAGGATCATCCGGGAGCGAGGTAGCGCTAACGTGAGAGAAGGAGAAAAAAGAGAGACGTTTGCGCAGCAGACCACGCGGAATTGATTCGTTCTTGGAAAATTTGCCGACTGATTAGTGGGCGTGGGGCGCGATGAGATATTTGATTAGGGATTAATTGTTTTAGATATCGAGGTTGGTGGAGCAGTTTTTATTGTTAATTTGATTTATGAAATTATTTGAAATTTGGAACGTTTTACTGTTTTTTGAACCATAACAATGAGAAACGTTATTGGTAAAGGTCACGTTTGGTGGCCGAGTATACATATATTGGTGTAGTTTTTGTTATGGTTTTGAATGGATACCAAGTCAATATTTTTTAACTAAATATAATTATTGGATTAGTGAAATATCACTTTTATATTATATTTAAAAAAATTTGTTGTTTCACGACTAAAGAAATATTGACAAACTTTTTATAATCTGAAATTTTTAAATACTTGTAAGAATTAAAATATGTAATATATTTGAAGTTTGTGAAGTGAAATTTATCTTCTAAAGAGAATTTGATCTATGTGGTCAGCTGTTTCTCTATGGTGTAAGAATTATTACTTCATTCATTATTTCATTAGAATTTTTTCATTAGAAATTAAATATATTAAGTTAAACATTCTAATGTGCATCTTTGCTTGGATACTTTCATATCTCGATTATAATATAGAACAGGATTATGATAATGAAGACAAGTAAAATAAATAAATTATGACGCGTTGACAGAAAAGAAAAAAAATTGATTCAACATTAGTAGCAATATTAATATGATGCTAATTTAGACTAATTCTAGCAGGTGGGGCCATACTACATTTTTAAGACTGCTAAGTGTTACAGTACAGTGCGCCTTTATAACGTGAGAGGTGGATTTTTTGTGCATATGAATTTTTTATGGCAAATACTACACAAAAATCTAGTTTTGGATAAAAATTTGCTGTCTTTCCATAAATTTTTTCATCGAAAACTCCCTCTTTATATTTACAAAAATGTTCTTTCGATTGTATTGTTGAAAATATGACTCCTAAGTTAAAAAAGTAATTTACCGGTCAAAATATTTATGCTTGTACAAAAATATTTCTCTTATTTTTCATTCTCTGAATTCTCTTCACTTGTTATCTCTTTTATAATACTAAATCTTAATATTACTTCAAAAAATTTAGACATTACATTACACTGACATTCTATGAAGCTTCTTCATACGCAAGAACAAAATATTAACCTTACCTTAACCATCACTATCATCTGATAAAAAAATCCAGGCGTTCCTGATATTACAATAAAAAAAAACCGACGCCCGTACAATAACATCTAGCTCGCTACGATAGCCAGGCGCCAACGATTTTTCGTCGATTCGTCGCGGTCCGTCACAATATTTACATATGCATATCGTCCCTGGCATTCGAGCGAGGGTGAGACCCAGCGCTTCACTCTAGCGGGTGAGAGAGACAGAACGAATAGAGAGAGAGAGAGAGAGAGAGAGAGAGAGAGAGAGAAAGAGAGAGAGAGAGCAAAATGTCCCATAGGACACTCCACCTATCCAAATCGCATTACCGGCCGCCGTTGGTTTCTCGCGCAAGCCACACCCCAGCCGCAGCCGCCGCGCGATTTGATATGCGTGAGTTAACCGAGTTAACAATCCGAAATGACAGATGGTGGCGCGGCCGTGCGCTGAAGATCATTTTAGTATCTATGATATGTAGATGCCCATTATCTAGCGGAGCGCGCGGGAATTATATGCATGTATATACGCGCCTCTCGCTATTATGCCTAATAACGTAATTAGCAACGATTTCGTTTCGAAATTCCCTTGGTTTGTGGAGAGCTCATGGTTATTTGCGAGTTTCAAGTGGCTTTTGTTGAGCTGCGTATTATTGACAATATAAAGTGGTTCCTCAAGTGCGTAAATGTTTATTTATGATATACTTGTATTAAATGGAAAGTATATGTTAGTGATATAATCGGTTATGAATCTAAAAATAATAATTATATAAATTTTTTTAATTAAAATTATATATTGTTAAAAGTGGAATGTTTTATTGTCATATACACAGTTAAAATTGTTCGTATTTCATAAATCATCAAAATTTACGTAAATTTTACGTATATAAATAACGAAATAAATGCGTTTAAAATACGTTTTTTATTCGTGAAAATTGTGTATTTGAGCTAAAAGACGAAAAACTCGTCGGTTCGAAGAATTACTTTTTTTGCGTATTGCATTAAAATACGAACTGCCATTATATTCATCATAGTAATTTTTCAAACCTGAAGATTCAAATAAAGATAGTGGTTCCAGACATACTATATCCAGACCTGTCTATGTTTGTTTACAAGGCTAAGTATTCCGATCCTCTAAATTTGGCGACAAATAACAAACTGGCGTGATGAATATTTTAAAAATAGAAGAATATTTATGTATAAAGTCTTTTGATGAGCATAAAAATGAAAATGTCGAATTAATCATTGTAAGCGAGTATTTTTTATTTCCATAAATCAAAATTATGGATTTATTTTGTAAATAGTATGATTATTGTTTTATATGTAAATAAACGATTTTCCACAAATGCCTATTTCTTTTTACAATTTTCATTAAAAATATAATTCCATAAAGTCATCGCAGAACTTTCTGCTTTATATTTGAAGCGATTTAATGATTTTTTACCTTGCTAAAATAAAATTTAACATAATGAATACATTTTCAAATTTAAGAGCATTAACGTATTATTTGCGTATGTTCATCTAGTTTTACGAAAATTTACCGTAAGATATACGTTATATGAATTTTGTAATTTATAGAACAGAGATTAAGAAAAATTTTCGTTAGAATTTTGACGAATTGATTTTCGTGAAATAAGATCCCAAATACGTAAGAATTACGTAAAATACGGACTTTAGTACAAAACATTTTTAATTGTGTACTATAAAAATAAATGATAACTTTTATTATAAAGTGCTTAAAGAATTCAATCATACACAGTCATACATTTAAATATAAATATTATATGCATTTAAAATTTTTGTTTTAATTTCTAAATAATACTCCTAGTATTAAAAAAATTTTATAAACAATTTTGTATTTATGTTAATATCGATGAACTAACTAAATTATTAATTAATACTTTTTTTCTCTTGAAAAGTACGAAACTTCCTGCATGGTTTCCAGCAAAAACATAGTAAACGTTTTTATACGTAAGACTCGCATAATCCCAAGCTCCAAGCAACAATTATCACCATCTCTCTTACCCAAATAATTAACTTTTACCAACCGCTAAAAAGCCAGTCTTATTAAGCAGTTACTAGCAGCGTCAAGTACAAAAAAAAAATACCCACAACCAGCCGAGCGTCGCCGAAGAAACTCATCTGACAAGCAATCCTCGTCCTCGTCATAACGCAGACCTTGCGCAAGTAAAGCAGTGAAAAAGCGAGCTCGCGCAGTTTTCGGAAAACATTCCCAGCGCTCAACGAGTGATTCCACCCGCGCGCTGTCGCTCGTTATCGGCGCGTTTTATTGCTGAGAAAGCCGAGAGAGAGAAAGAGAGAGAAACGCGACCGCTTACTGGAGTAAAATGGCATTTTGGTGAAAAAGACATAAAACGAGAGGAGACGAGAGAGAGAGAGAGAGAGAGCGAGGGGAAACAAACACACAGACGGTCTGCCGAATATCTCGAAGAGTACAAGAGAGATGGAGAGAGAGAGAAAAAGAAAGATCGATGGGAACCTGCGGTCGGCGACCCACGCTGAGTGGGCGATGCTTACACCGGCGTTTTATGCCGCTCGTAATTATACATTCCTTCGGGCCCGAAAAGTTTTAGGCTTGCGTTTTAGAGGGCACTGTCTCTCTCTCTCTCTCTCTACCTCTCTCGCTTTCTCTCTCCCACGAAGAGTATCTCAGGGTTAACGACGCGGCGCGCGCTTTTTCTGCCGCCTTGCTTGTTAAGGAAATTTTCGGGCTTAATTTGTCGGGCGGCAGGAATGCGCGTGTGGGTTAAGCTCGATTAGAGAACACGCGAGGATATATCGCGTGAAAAGTGGATCTGCACGACGCGGGATCGATTAAGTGAGCGCACGAGGTACTAGGTGAGCGGAGTTGGAGATTATTTTGATAAAATTTGGAGTGGAGAGATTTAGCAATGATGTGGAGTGATAAAATGACGCGGTTGTTGAATTGGATTGTGGAAAATTTATTTTTATATATGAGGTGATTGTTGGTACGTTATTGTTTTGGATTTTTTAATTGATCGATGATCATGAGGTTAACCTTTAGAATTAAAAAAAATGCTTTTTTCGATAATATTTTTGAACTTTATGAGCGGGGTTCAGCAAACGGTACTAGAACGATCAATTTTTTTCATACCCGTGCATTTTTATGGACATTTAAAAGAGTTTATTTGCTCTTAAGTGCCGGTTATTAGTTGAAACAGTTTGGGCATTGTAAGCGCGCATTTGGTTTTATGTCTACAAAAATTATGTGCAATTTCTATAAAATACTATTTAAAGTTTCATTTTAAGGTAGAAACAGAGAACAAAATGTAAGTAAGTGGTAGGAGGAATGGTATGGAAAGGCTTCGTATTTAAGTTCAAATTCGCTTCGCTTCTCAACCCCCGGTTCTTTGAATAATATGTATAAATATCATAAATTACTTTTAAGATTTAAAAATATTTTTGTTCTATTTTATATAAACAATAGAATGAACAGTTTGGGATATTTCTTTCTTCGATCATTGTCATTAACTTCATACCATATTTCGAAATTTGCATCCATTATTTCTTACATATAATTGCAGTTATTTGAACTAGAATAAAATATAAACTAAAGGAGAAAAACATTATTTATATTTCCAAAGGCTAATCACCTAAATACTAAAATGGTCATTTTACAAATAAATGAAATTTATTTAGTGTTATTAATATTATCAAATAATAATAAATAATTACTACGTATCCACACAACAAATTGATAAAAGAACTAATTAAATAAATAATTTTAGAATCCCAACATTCTAAACCCAAAAAATACCCACGAAAACCTGAAACCACACTGCAATTAGCATCATCCAAGCCAATGAAGTAATCATCTACGAATCCCGTAACGCCTCTAGCAGCCCAATCAATCGATCTTAAATTACTCGAGCACGTGTATACGCATTTACCCATACACCCAGAGGATGAGATTCGACGCACGCTGATCTATGATCAACGCGCGAAATTCCAAAATAACATTGGCGCTTCTACGCACACACACGCACACAGACACCCACACATAGGAAGGGCGAATAGCTCGCGCTCTCTCGCAGCGTGAAATTTTCTGCGGCATTGTTCTCACAATTATCGTGATCTACGGTTTTAGGATCCGAGAAACACGAAAGTCTTAAGTTCCGAACTGCTAATCTCGGCTCGTCGAACCCTTCACTTTGCTCTCTCTTTCGCCTCTCGTCCGCCAGCTCCTAATCTATAATACACACGCACACGTATGTGTGTGTGTGTGATGGCTGAGGATAGACGAGTGGACGGGGCGAGCGTGTAGTTTTAAAAAACTTGAATGCATCATTCGCGTGTAATCTACTAATTGTGCGCTCGAGCCGGGCCCTCGTCTGTGTCTTTAGGAGCGAAGATTAATAAGATTATGATTGGGGTCTCTTCATTATTTATCGATTAATTTCGTTTTTGATTTATATGTATAGCGTCGCGTTGTGTGAATTAGGTCTTGGTGTCTGAAAGTTTATGTAGCGAACGGTCTAAGAGGTAATTGTTTAATTTTTTTATGGAAAGAAAAATATGATAAAGATTTATCTTTGGAAATTGAAGACATGTACATAAGCTGCAAAAGCATATTATTGTATTAGGTATATAATTATTTTTATATTATGTACTTTTTTAATGTTTCAATTCTAAGTTTTCTAATTAATTTCTAAATTATTAATAATAAAATATCTTGTATAAAAATATCATTTAGATCCATTTTAATATTTCAAAACTCAAAATAGATACCTGTAATTGTCGGTAATAAAGGATTTTTACATCGCCTTAAACCCTAAACAATAAATATGCAAAACAAATTATCACCCTCTTAAATCAATCACCCTCGAAAAAAGCCAACAGCCCAAATTCCTCAGATTCCAGCGGGCGGCTCGTCTAAACATTCTTGACTCCTCCGAGCCAACAGAGCATCGTCTTAATTATCAGCTCCGCGTAAAACTAGGGGCTACCATTCGCCCGATGCCCTAAAGGGTTAATCGCGTTTTCATCCCGCTTGCGCGGGCGCGTATAATCGTGGGATTCCCAGTGCACAGGCGCGTTTGGACGGCAAAAATACACGTGCGTGTGGGCGCGAGGGGGAGTTGAAATTCAAAAATCCGGCGGGCAACTCTCGTATAATTACATCGGCGCGGCGCGCATAGTGCACATAAGTAGGCTAATCCGATTTTCTGTTCTCACAGGGCCGCGAGGCGAGTGCGTTTAGCATATGCGTGTGTGTATCGCTTGGTTAAAGGTTAAGAGAGAGAGAGAGCCGGGGGAGGCTCGACCTTCCGTTCATGAGAAAAAATTCGGATGCAAGAAGTTAGAAACGAAAAGGAGCTGCTGGAGGGAGATTTTGGCCCGGTGTTTACCGCTCTCGCTAGCTCAAGCTAATCGTGCGAATATTCCGGGCACGTTTAATTTCGCTAGTAGTTCGGTAAGCGCTTCGTTCGGCTTTTTGTTTCTGCTAGTTCGGCCGCTTGATGAGCTGGAGGTGGTTCGTGTGATTATGTGCTCGTCTCGAAAGTACGAAGCTATGCTGGTAACTGGTAAGGTTCTTCTTTTTCGAAGGAATGAGGAATTATTTATTTATAGAAATATAAAATATTTAAAGTTAAAAGTGAAACTTGGATCATTTTTAACGAATCTATTTTAATATATATATATGGCAACACTGAATGAATTAATAGAGAAATTTTATATTATGCCTTCTGAACAATATATAAAATAATTTTTTAACAGTCATGAAAAACTTATTTAAACTACTTTAATAATCTACTTAAAATAACTAATAATAATATAATAATAATAAATTGTTTGCAAAACAAGTAATTTTAATGGTTTATTTTTTTTCTCAGTATTTTTTTATTTTTGCTCAAGTTAAATTAATGCTTTTATGACTTTTAATAAAATCTCTTTTAATTCACTTTTTGTACTATAGTCATTTATCGAGAGAATGAACAAACAATAGACTTATCTTATTTTTCTGAAAAAAATTGTGAAAAATATGAATTAAAATTATTTTAACGGTATATATAGAAAAAGAAAAAATATTATGACTTTATTTATTATATGTTTTGTTGTTTTGATATTAAAAGTGTATTTATGTAAATCCTTGGCTATACTAACACAAAGAGATACAAGCTATAGATACAAGAAATGTATGGGATAGTATATATATAAGTGGGTCTATCACTGTTCCTTATATATATAAATATACTATTCCCATACATTTCTTGTAACTTGTAGCTTGTATCATTTTGCGTGTAACAGGCCTTATGAAATCATTGAACAAATGTCAAGTATACATTAAAATAATAATTTAAGTAGCAACCCTTACGAAAAAATACTATTTAACTACTAGCTAAACTACTGGCTAAACTACTGGAAAAACTATTAGATAACTACTCGATAACTATTAGAAAACTATTAGTAAAACTACTAAATGCCAATAGTTTTTTGGCAGCTATTGAATAACTACTGGATCATCGTGAATGATTACTGCCAGTAGTTGACCAGTAGTTAAACTGCTTACTGCCAGTAGTTAATTACTGGCACAAATTTAGTGCCATAGAACAGTAGGTGAACTACTGGTTAAATACTAGAAAACTACTGTAAATATTATTTACGTTAAACTGTAGATAAACCACTAGTGAACTACTAGAAAATTACTGATACACATTTTAGAATAAATTATAGCTGCTGAACTGCTGGAGAACTACTGAAATATTTTTGGTAAAATTCTGGCGTAAATTTTGTCACGTGACAGAAGTGACATTCCAACTGCGCCAAGGAGGTTAGTTTAAAGTTTAGTTTAAACTAAACTTTTGATTATACAGAATTAAGCAGAAATCGAAGCTTACCTTTAGAGAGGTATATAATAAGCAAGTATGCTTAGCGATTTTTGTTAGTCCATAATTTAAAAATTTAATTACTACTCAACAATAATTTTATTATTTATTGCTGCGATATTATTACAATATTGCTATTATATTGTTACAATATTGGTACAACGTTATAGGAGGATTTATTGTTTGCTTCGAAGTAGTTTTAGCAAAGAAATAATGACTCTGTTGATCTCCGCGAACCAAAGTTTATTTTTGTTGCCGACGTTTCGGACGTGTTTTTTTGAGTAGCGTCCCTTTTCAAGGCTATACAGAAATACAGAGTATATGTGAACATGTATGTATATATGATAAGAATTTATCATAAGTCATAAGGTTTTAACAAAGTAATAAACGCTTCTTACCATTTACAATAAACTATTCAGTTATTGCGGATTAACAACGTCGAAAAGGTTTTTGGAGCTAAAAAATAGTGAGTGTAGCTGACATAAACTGCGCATAAAAGAATTGATCGTTAAAATTTGAAAAATAAAATGAAAAAATCCAAAAAACAGCTGTTAGATTCGCAGAACTTACAAAGGTTGCTTTCTCTCTCTCTCTCTCTCTCTTTCTCTCTCTCTCTCTCTCTCTCTCTCTCTCTCTCTTTCTCGCCATGAGGCACAACGTTACCTTAATAATGATACAATATTGACACAATATGGACACAATATTAGTGAAATATTTTGTACAATACTACTGTAATATTGTTAAAACTTTAGTGCCATTTTGCTAAAATAATATCATTGCAATATTTTATCAGTATTTTAGCAATATTAGTAAAGCATTTATGTTATACATTCTTATAATAAGGTTACAGTTAAGTTTCTATATTATTTATAAAATATTGCTCAGATAAATAAGTGTTGAAATAATGGTACAATATTGTTACAATGATAGTATTACCTTAATATTAGTTCACTGTTACTAAAAGGTTAGTGTATCTTTGAGTATTAAAGCAGTGTTGTAAAATTATAAATAGATAAACTATTTTACACATAGAGAGCTAGTGGCAGTGGTTTTACTCCATTTATAATTTGTAACATTGTCACTATATCGAAACGGAGTATCTGTAAACAAAAAATGTTGTTACTATTTGTTACTGTAATATAGCTAAGTAGAAAATTATGTTAAAAATAAAGATTATCATTTTTAAAAACAAAACTTTAAATAAGTTTTAAGTTTTTTATCAAAATTACTACAAAATATCTAAGAATAGCAATTGAATGAAAATTTTTAAATACTATAAAATTTTTCAGATAATTTATAAATTATAGAATTATTAGACAATTAGAAGATTTTAGACACACGCCATTCTCAAACACTGACAATTGTCTCAAAATATTGCACAGAAATAGAATGAATAATTGCGGAAGTAAAGTATGTAGAGCTGCATACGTTGAAATATATTTCTTATAGTATATCAAAAAAAATACGTTTGGTAAAAATAAGGTGTAGTATACCGTTAAATGTAATTTAATGAAAAGTATTTTTTTTATTAAAATAATAATAAAGCAAAAAAATCCACATTGAAGCAATATAACATTATACGTACTTATACCTTCAAATAAAATCCATACCTCCCAAGCACATTAATTCAAAACTTCGAAAAAGAGCCAACCACTCGGCAAAGTTCATGAAAACAACTCGCCTAAGCCCAACTGGAGCACTCGTCGAGCGTACCTTAAGCACGGCGAAAACCCGTGCCACAAAGAGCGCAGAACGCTAAACATGATTTAGCATTCAGAGAGCGCGTGCGAGCGAGCTGGCTCGTCGCCCTTTCTACGCCGAGATAAAGATAGGTCCAAATTAGGGCTATAATCCTCGATTGCTCGATGCGCGGAGCCCTTCCCTGTTTACCAATGGTCTTTTAACCCTCGATTTGTCGTCAACAGCTCCGGCTCTTTATCTGTATCCAGTGCGCGTCGAGTCCATTGGGAATATATACCTACGCTCTTCTCTCATTTTCTCTTTCTCTCTCTCTCTCTCTCTCTCTCCTGCTTAGTGCTCTTTTCGACATACGCGCAGTGCGTCTGTGTACTTTGGCTGTGCGCACAATTGAAAGCGCTTGTGATGATGATCAGAAGTATAAGCTTGGCTGGGTTAGTTGATCAGATGCGAGAAAGTGGCTGGATGTAATTCACTGTGATGGAGGAATTGTACTTTAATATTTTGGAGATAATGTGGTACAACAGAGTTTCCAAAGTTGTTATATTGGTTGTATGGAAATAAAATTTGCAAAAATGGTTAGAATTCTTTGCGTTACTGCGTTTGTAAGAGTTAACAAGATCTACATCAAACTTTTAAATATAAACAGAAATCAAATTTTTAATGAATATGTACTTCTCTATTTAATATATTTTTTTTTTTTAATTTTTTACAAAAATTAATGAATGATTAAAACAGAGAAATGTTACAATTTTAATCGATGTAACACTTTTGATAAATAATAAATCTTTTACTTTAATATATTTCAATAAATTCTTTTCAAGTTTAATATCAAGATTTAAACGAAAGTAAGAGTGCGCTACATAAAGTATGCATTGTACTTCTCAGTCTGGCCCGAGGTGTAAATCTCAGAGTCACAGCTTCTGCAGTCATTCATTGTGTTTTTATGACCGTAAATTACTTTTATTAAGGTTTAAATCACCGAAGAACGAAGTTAAGGATCTCTTGAATATTTAATAGATTAACAATGAAAAAATAACGTATACATAAAAAACAATATATACAAATTGAATTTATATAATATATAATTTATATATAATTATAAAATTAACGTCAAAATTGCAGATAATATTAATTTATTTTTTAATTTCTCAATTTTTTTTTATAATTTAATTGCGCAGAAATTAAGAACAATTAATTTTTTTTAAGTTCAAATAAAATATACTTATTATTTACTCACAATAACATTCTTTATCCTAAAAGCTAAATATTCAACTTTCATCTTTATATCTCCCAGTAATTAGAATCAGAATTAGATTTATTAATATAAACCCGCTAGATAGATTACCAGCAATCGAGATTTTACATACACCAGCGCGATCCCCCAACCATACTACCCACTGTCATCGAAACAGCCGAATCGTCGCGCAAAGCTCGCAATAATTCGCTAACAACCGCAAAATGTATTAAATCTGACAATGGCACATATCATCTTTTTGATACCGCTAAAACGACCCCAGCACTCGCCATCCGACCAAAATTAATACAACAAAACGAAACGCGCTCGCGACAGCCTCATCGGCTGCGCCGCGATATAATTCGGCCGTGTCAGCTTGGAACCATATCAAAATGATACACCCCCGCCCCCGCCTACGCGCCCTCTTTTGGCGCATGTAACGGGTGGAAGAGATCAAAGGCGTCAGTAGCACCTGTCCTCCAAAGCAGCGCGCTACTCTCCTGCCTTGTCATCCACTGGATTGTGCCGCGGGGTAAGAGAGAGAGAGATAGGGATAGATAGATAGAGAGAGAAAGAGAGCGGTGAGAGTTACACACAGAGAGAAAGATTAAGAGAAAAGCTGGGAGAGGGTGCTGAAAGATTATGGAAAAAGGTGGACGCTGGGAGAGAGGAAAATTAAGAGGAAGAAGAGAGTGGGGTGCGGATGTGTATATGGAAGGTGGAAGCATTGTTTCGACTGGCTGAATTTTCGGCAAGCTGAGGTTTATGTAGATACTCTTGTGTGCAAGGGTGATGTGCCTTTGTATTTTGAGGTGATTTCTTTCGCGCTGTAGAGCTTTTTTGCATTATTTTGTGTTTTGGGTCTGTGTAAGTAGTAAAAAGAGGGTTTCGTGATTGATTAAATTCGCGCTATTATTTTCTGAGTAGTAGGATAATGTTGTTGCCATGCATATATAAGAAGATAGAAAGTTCAAATTCATTTTAAAATAAATGCTTTTGTTAATTAACCATACCTGTAATTAACAAGTTCACAGATTTTTCTTAAAGCTAAAAGAAGTTTCAAAAACAAATTACTTAATGGAAATAAAGATCAAGGGAGAGCATCAAGAACTTAAGAACCCACATGAGTATATTTCATTTGTGCACCGAGCCGTATCAGAGCTCGTCTTATTCAAAATTTTAATTATCTATATTGCTTGAAGCTGCGCACAGTTTGAAAAGGGTCTTGGCCTGTGTTAGACTTATATGAGCGTTTGCATGAGATATTAGTGAGCGCGTAGATTGCGGAAAAGAGTAATAATGCAAATGAGAGCTTTTTTCAAAAGTCCAAGGAGCCTGCTCACGTAGTAGCCCTAAGGTGCGCAAGTATAAACATGCATTTTGTATATACTTCATTATTCTTTTGAAAATGAAATTTAATTTCAATGAGAATTACTTAGGATAATGTGCAGCAAAAATGACTGAAAAATAAATAAAGGATATTGCATGGTAAAAAGAATAAAGTATTTATTTCAATACTCTCATATATTAGCAACATCAACGGATCAACTCACACTTCATCGAATCTAAGATAAGCAAATCAATAAATCAACGATTACAGTGTCATAATGATTTCTCATCATCGAAAATTGAAAGGCAAACATCTCACAGGGCGCGGGCAACCGCTACTTTACGAGCGCGCGCGAGGGGCAAAAGGAAGAAACAAGAGATGAGAGAGAATTTTAAACGACAAAATTAATACCGAACAAATCGAGGCAGACGTTCCATCGTCGGCTGGCACTCCAGACTCGGGGCCCGAGAGACGCACGTAAGTCATCGCCGAAAAAAGCCGGCGGGCTCCGAGGGAAGAACCCTAGAATTATCGCTAAGTGTTATTGCCTAGACTCCTATAGATCTTGCGTATAAAATGCTAGGTTATCGCACGACTTTTTTTTAAGCCCGCGAGGAGAGATGTGCGAGGGTGGACCGAGACGCGAATATATATACATGGATATACGCGCATAACGCGCGTTTTTAAAACGTAGAATTTCAGCGGGACTGTGTTTTTTGTTTGCTGTATGGTGGATGTATAGGTAGATATGCCGGCCTTGCCATTAGATGGCTAGGATTGTTTTTTGCTCTTTAGCGGCGATGAGGTGAGTAATAAGAGCGTATGGATGGAATTTTTTTGAAAAGATGGACTGTATGGTTTTAAAATACTCTGAAATCGTGTATGAAAGCAGTTATTTTTGTTAAAAGTTTCGCTTACTACGTAATTAGACGTGAATATCTCGTGAAATAGTTCTTATAAAAGAGTGAAACGATTTCACTGAAATAAGCTATAATTTTTTCTAACTTTTTTTCAAATACGTAGTTTTACCCAAAATTGACATAAAGATTTAGTACTTATAAAAGGCTTTGCCAAAGAAAAATTCTACGTAAAGTGTATACAATAAAAACAATTAAGGAGGTTAAAAAGAGCATATCTATTATATTAGCAACTTATCCTTTGTGACTCAGACCTTCGCTCTTACCTTCAAGGCGCAACCACGCCTCATAATAATGTTTTTGAAACTTAAGTCAATGCACTTTTAAACTTTATATAAACTGTATACAATAAAATTGGAAAAAATCAAATAACTATAAATCAATTATACAATTCTCAAGCATGATTTATTTCAAATTCGGCACTTCAATATTTATAATCAATATATCATTTTACGTTCTACATAAAAGATACCTAAATTATATTAAATAAATTCTATAAATCGAAATGAGATAGTCATTTGAAATTGCATACATAAACCACATGTGTGTCAATGCAAAACAGAAGAAAAAAATTAATTAGAAGCTAGATAATCAATCCGTAAAAAGGACAAATAGAGCAGAACGCTCATTAGACCGAGAGGCCGGACGTGCAAAATAATTGTTCTCCTTTTAAATAAATGCTTGTATAGAATAGCGGGATTTCCGGGAGTGTCAAGATTGCCGTAGCCACAATCACTCAGACTGTCCTTTTCGCTTACACCCTCATACGTCCCATGAGAGAGAAGGATAGAGATAGGGAACCCTTTCTTTTTTCCCGCTCTCTCTTTCTTTCTCTCTCTCTCTCATCTCGACTCGGTATAGAGCTGTTCAAGCTTGTAGAAAGTGGGCGAAACTAATCGATAGAGTTGCTCGTGAAAATCTGCTCGCATTTCTCACACAGCTTTTTTTGCAACCGGTTTTAATAAATGTGTGTCCTTTGCTTTTTTCTTCGAAATTATGGCGAACTTTGTGAAAAATTTGTCGAAATCAGTACAATTACACGTCGATCGCTGCAATTACGAAGGTAAGAATGGCAGATCATTACGCTCGCAGTTAGATTATTTGACAAACAGGTACGTACCTCCGCTAACATCAAACTTCCAAATAGAACTTTAGCCCGAATCATTAAACGTCCTTCGAAATTCGAATTTTTCCTTATACCGAAAACACATCCAATTCCAACGAACAAGTTCATTAGAACATCTCACACACGGCTAGGTATATATACGTATCCACAGTCGCGCTAATCACACATGCAGTCGCGCTCGCGATTTAGAAAATCATCGGTCCATCCCAATCGAAGACAAGCAGTAACGAGCCGATTTCGAGGTATCATTATAAAGCCTCGCCGAAAATTGCTTGCTTGCGCGTGCATCGGCTCCTATAGTTTCCGATGTATTCTCATCGCGAGCGAGAGAGCGTGTGCGCCGATTTCTGTTCCAAATACGCGAGGGAGACAGCGCAGAATCGTAGCCGCGAAATCCCGAAATCCCAATACCCGGAAGACCTTAATTGGAGCCTGTGCCTGGTCTTTCCCTTTCCGCGCGCGCGCGCGATGTGTACTCGTAACCGTGTCGTCGACCGCAAATTGCTCTCACTTTTTTTTTGTCTTGCCTCGTTCGGCCTGGAAAAATGAGCGCCGTCTCGTCATTGTTTTGGTTTTTCAGCGCTGGTCGTATTGTTTCTCGTAGCCGATTGATTTTTTTTTTGTTTCGGAGAGAAAAGGGTGTATGAAGCTTGAGTGAATATAATGCGGAGAAAATTAACGTGGTGATGTTTGATGTTAATGTTTTGATTTTAACTCATTTATATTACAGGGAAGGATATTACACTTTTTGATTTTTACTTTGTTAATGGTTTTGAAATTTGTTTATTTACATTCTAAACACGCAACCAATTCCATTTCCAGTTTCAATATCTTAAAATAAATGAGGATACAATAAATCTACATTTGATAAATGAAGATAGCTTGCTGAAAAATATCATATTCTCTAAATATTTAGGAATTACTTGCAAAAATACTGTAAGAACGTACATTGTTTCATTTATAAATCATGTAAATAAAAATACTTTTTTTTTAATATTCAGAAGTTTTAAGATATATTGTGCAGTTAGAGAGGAAAATAGGATTTTACTAGCGAGGATGATGATTGATGCTGCGCCGAAAGACGCCCGAGATGGACGCGAGTGCTGAAACACCATCCAAGTCAGAAAAAGCCACTTGCTCCCTTGTTACCCATCACTGTGCCTTTTGTTTAACAAATATTTTAATTTACAATGCTTTAATTATTTTAGAGTCGCTGGAGGAAAATACCTATTTAAATTTCAGCAAAATTTAAAGATCATATTAACAATATATCTCAAATGGGAGTCTATAGTTTTTTATTTTCGACTTACCTGTAAAGACCACTTTATTAACCCAAAAAACGCGTCAAAAGTAATAATTGATTCCCTATAAAACTGTTTTCCCTCAAATTTACTTTATTCCCTGCAAGTTTTAAATTTGAAATTTAAGAATAATTTATCATTAAATTTAATTATGTTTTCCCAACACGCGCAAGAAATAGGCCCTTTTCCATGCATAAAATTGGTAGAGAAAGTTGAGCATTTCGAGCGTATTTTATAAGACAGGGCGGAAATGTGGCCATTTCCGCCCTGATTACATTTACCATTGAGTTGTGTACGACTCAAAATGCACAATTCCCTCTACTAATTTTAGGCGCAAAAAGGGCCTTTTTTGCGCTCGTTGGAAAAAATGCGATATGTAACGTGGAAAGAAAGGCTTTTTCAGACTCGGGTGAGAAAAAGCTTACTTTCTCCCCTTGTTGTACAATGTACTATTCTTATCGTGTTTAAATTATTTTAGCTATAAATTGTAAAAAAATAAAAAAATAGTAAAATTAAAAAAAATAGGTTAAAAGAGCATGTCACTAATTACTTCATAAAAACGAAATTAAATGAGATTAGTCAAAATAACTTTTTCATGCTTATTCTACGATAGATTTCCTATCAAAATAATTAAAAACCCGAAAATTAATTTTTTTGACCGGAATAGATTTTTTTAAAGTTAATGTTCCCCCTTAAACCAAAAGCTGTAACATCTTAAGTGTAATAATTTGCGTAATTATATGCTAGCTTATAATACGCTTATACTATTTATTGAACGCTTAAAATTTATAGAAGCTTTAATTTATTTCATATGATTTCATTTCTATACATTTTAGTTAACTTACCTCACCTTACCTCATAATTTTTTTATTCATACTCTCACTATTTTCAAAACATTTTCTGCCGAAAGCGTTGATATTAAAACGAGTCATCTTTTAAGTTTAAAAACACCACGTTATTTATGAAAATTTTATTCAATCTAAAAATATGTGCAGGATGTACTCAACGTTCTAAAAATACATCGTTTTTTAAAAATATTTATTCTTAATACATTTTCACATCATAACTTTCTTAAAATTCTAGACTCGCCAAGAATGATCTCTTTTATTTTCTCACCATACCACACCTTTCATACTTCATTATTTTATCTACATAAATTTAAACTATTTTAGAGCATACTGTTTCAAATGCCTTTAAATATATACTCTACATGTATGTAGACATCAAATGTATTATATAGATCGCCGTATGTACGTGTGTATGTAACTGAAAAGAAATAAATAACATTTGTGCTACGCAAGCATAACAAACAACAGCGCCGAGATTCGAGAGTTTCGATACCTCGAATATATGCATAAATATAGCGCACATGCGAACAGACGAAACTGTTAAAATCTGAGCGTCGATGACTACGCTAGTTCCCCCGCCTGTACACACACCTCAAATATATATCAAATCGCTTGATTATCGCAGCATTCTAGTATAAAACTCATGCAACTCCAGCATACTGTCGCATAGAAACAATACGGGAATCTCTTAATAGAAACACGTCTTTAATTTTCCGTTTCATGTTTTCATCCATCGGTATGTCCGATTCAAAATAGTTTCCGCAGGCTCCACAAACGCATCTGACATCAGTGATCGTGCGCGCTCAAGTCTACTGCACGAAAACCTGATACATATGCCAGACATCTTGCGCTCATATATAGACACACTCTGCGCGCATACTTTCATGCGAGCTCCGAACTCACAACACACCTAAGCCTAGCGCGCATCATCTGTGCTGACTTCAGAGCACAAATACAATGAGCCGCGCGCACTTTATCTATGCGTACTCTAAGCTCTGACACGTCATGATGCTCGGAATACACCATTATAGACGATCCATGAGCGCGCACTATATGTACAATCGCTAAGCATGTATACGCGCATGAGCTGCGCGTGCATCATCTATGTAGACTCTAAGCACGTATTCATACAGAATCCATACACAGACAGATCACATACACTGGTTTGGCGCAGAGTAAGCTTACGGAAAATGCAGGCGTCCCCTTCTCTCATTTGCTTGCCCCTCCCGCAAGACAAGCGAGCACGCGTGGCCAGCGCGCGCCCACCGGTCGGAAAAAACAAATGCACTTTCAAATCTTGGATGCTCACCTTTTAAAGAATTCGACGAATGCCTAAATTCTCGCGTACCTTATAATACTTAAATATGTGCTAATTTTCGTTTGAAAATTTACGAGTTTAATCTGCACACTCGGCTTTCTTTAAAAATAATATTTCGACAAATTGTACACACATACCGGTCCGATCCTACATTTCATGCACACGGATAATTCATCCTTTTTTTTTAGTAATGTCGACTTTTCCTTTTATTTCCTTTTAGCTTTGTAACACTCCAAATTAAAACATCACTTTTTCAGTAACGGATATTGAAAATCAAGCGCTTATTATTTTCCTCCTTGAGGTTTTCTACCTTCAGATTTTCGCCCTTGAGATTCCTCTCCGTAAGGTTCAAGCCTCCACACCTCCGTCTTTACATCTTGACAGATCCCTTCAGACTGACTACCGTGCGGACACGCGCGATCATTCTCGTCTCATGTTCGTCTGTTTTATTCAAACATAAGCTATGCGGAAACGTATGGGTAGATAGATGGTTCATTTATTGCACAACTCAGTACAAAGTATAATACAGTTTACATAATACTGCTTATCACAGTT
>UELX01003648.1:0-22170 GCA_900480035.1 Eupelmus urozonus
TTTGCCCCCCCCCCCCCCCCTTAGGAGCGTGCGGGGGCGGCACCGATATATATGTATATATATATATTTGTGTTTACAGGAGCGTGTTGTAGGAGAGATGCGTATTCATTGTTGCAATTGAATCGGGATGAGATAGCCTGGGATTATCATTTTCGGGGTGGTGTTGTTTTATCGCACGTGAGTTGGCTTTGTTGGGAGGCGAATGGGAGTTTTGAAAGTTGATGTTTGACCGATGGCCCGTGAATTGTTACGCGCGCGTATTTGCATTTAAGTGGAAGCGTTTAATGATACATTTTAAATAAATGGATGGTGGGAAGGTTGGGTGGATGGGTTCGTTGTAATGGATATTTTCGAGGATATTGCGATTAATGGGCGTCGATTATAATGCTCTCATTAGATGTTTATAATATTTTATAGAAAAATTATTTGTCATACATAGTTTGTGAAATGTTAAATGTCATAGACGTATTTTATTTCTCACTTAAATGTAGAAGATTAGTAGTATAAGAAAAAGTTAAAGTATTTAAAAAAATAATGTAGAATAAAAATTTATTATATAATAAGAGTAAACCGAATTTTTAAAATATATGTAATAAAAAGAGAAACATATAAAGAGGGTAAATAAGAAACAGCATTAACATCTCATATCCAAAAAAAATAATTTTTTATTTTACTTCAACTCTGACTCAGTAAACCAACGAGCCTGCTCTATAATAATTTGTCCTCATCCTTTGTTTCTCACATCTCATCCTCAACCAATAATAATCAATACTAACTCTGCAATGATGCAAACTGACCCAACATTCCTAATCATCCCTCTCACCTCCTAAACCCTCTTTCACAACCCAACATCACTTATTAACCTCCAATCCCAACTTTGTCCACATATCTCAAACACCTCCAAGAGACACCCAAAACTCCACGCACCAAACCCCCAACACCCCCAGCGCTCCCGTTACCCATCCGCACTCTGCGCTTTTTCGCAACACTCGAAACGTATAGATTTCATCCCGCCGTCCCCGCTTCGTAATCCAACAATAGAAACGTTACAGAAGCGCGCGCTCGCTTCGCCACGGCTGTCACGTCCGTTTTGACGCGCTGCAGCGCGGCAGCGATTTGGGAGAAGGAAAAGTGAGAGCAGCAGCACCCGAGGGGGCTTATATAGCTGTCTGTCAGGCCCGTCACGCCAATTATTTATGATAATGAGCCGTAGACGCCGTAGACTGATTTGTCTAGTGTACAGCTAAGAAGCCGGCTCTCATCCTGCAATCGCGAGTCGGACATGTAAACTGGAAGTTACTAGAACGCAAAAAAGAAACGTCCTTACTTCTGTAAAAACGACCACATCGTGACATTTATCTCCAAAACACAAAAACTCACGTGTCCCCACGCGATAATTAATGGTCCCTTTTTTCCTACCCACATCAACCTTCTTTCTCTCCCGCGGCACGCGCGCGAGCGCGAAACAAATAAAAATCCGAGCGTTTAGCCCATCCCCCGCGGAGCGCTTATATCTATTAATACGAAAATTAATCTACTATACGAGCGCGAGCTCTTCGTCAATTTGACGGGTTTAGGACCGCCCATCGAGAGCTGGCTTCTTCCGCTTTTTTGTGGCTGCGAGCGGCGGCATGAAAGCCGGAGCGAGGGCACCCACGCAGGACGAGCGGCGCGAGGCCGCGACGTCAAAATAAACATCAAAAGAGGGAGCTTTACGGGCCTTGCGGGATGGGAGGGTTTTGAGGGGTTTTTGACGGATTTATGGAGAGAGAGACATGATGATGGTGCGGGAAGTGTTTTAACAATGCGTGTAATTTTTGGAGCTTCCGATGGGGTTTTTTTGGGGGGATTGTTGGTTGTGACTAAGAGATCATTTATTAATTTGGTTTTAGTTTGGACCATTAGTTTCGGGTTTGAGTAAGAGATGATAGTCTATGTATGAAGTCGTATATAATTTAACGATGAATATACTTTTCTTTTAGGAAATGTACACGTCGAATAAAATATTCCGTTTTGTTATAGTTAGAAAATCATAAACTCACCGTGGGTTAAAGTGATGTAAACATGTAACGAAGGAAATCTTAAACACTTCGCTTCTACTTTAGCGCAATCAGCAGGGTTAAAACTTTTATTTTACGTGCCCTTAGTGACCCATGAAAAAATACGTGGGTGCCAGATACTTCCGAACGTTGTCATCATCCACCTCAAAAATGTACTCCAAAATTGTCAGAAATTGCTTGAAGGAACAATTTCTGATTTTCGAGATTTCCGATTTCTTGATACAAGAACACATTATTGTATTTTTCAATAGTAATATTCTAACAACGGTAGTATACATGATATATTATCGTTTCCCCAGTACAAAGAAAGGTTAGAAAACAACAAGCTTGACCAGATAAACAGAGGGATCGCTGTAAGCTCATTCACACTATTTTCTAAATCTTGGATACATCTTTGGTAAGTACTGACAAGAACTGAAAAAAGTCTTGTCCATACTTTTGGGGAGAGCTCTTGGCAGTAATATTGGTAATTTGACTCAAGACTTTCATACATTTGACAAACACCTTGCCAATATATACGTAGAAAATATTTTCACTAATTTTTATTATTTTTATGCGCACTAAATACTACGAAATCGTCTGTAATAGAATAGTCAATATAACACATTACTTTGTAACAGAAAGTTTAACAGCCTCACCACAACACGCTTTTTCCACTGAATCCACATTATACAACACCAGAACCTTAAATACCTCAATTACACCAACAAACAAAACTATCCATCCAACACCTCACCACATCAAACACTTCCAACCTTCCCCACATTAATAATCCATCAAACAAAAGCCTGCTCATCCCCACTCCACACTTCGCAAAACCACTCTCCCATAAAACTTCACCTTCCCCGGCGCTCACTTCACGTCGCACCGCGACTCCAGAGCGATACATTTCCAGCGCGTCGATACGTGAATTATATCGGCGCGCCTGAATCATCCGCCGGCGCGAATCGATTTACTCGAGCTCAGCGATTCTGAAAAATTTAAAAGACGCGCCGAGAGAAGAGAGAGCCACCCTCTTCACGCCTGGTTTCGCGCGTTCGCGCGCGATATCGCTTAATGTCGGGGCTACGGCGACTCCGTATATATTTAACTTTCAAATGTATTTTACGCCCTTTTACATTTTAATGCGAGCGGCCGCGCTTTGAATCTTGGCGGTGCGGGAGAGTATAAATTTCGGGAGATGCTGTGATGATGGGATGATGGTTTTGGGTGGAAAAGGGAAAATGTTGGGATTTTTTGTTGTTGGTATTTAGTGAGAATTAAATTGTTTGTTGAGTGAAATTTTGAGACCGTACAAGTTAGATCCTAATTTAGGCTTAACGAGTTTTCAAATTTACTTCATATAATTAAGTAGTTTAGTTATACCACCATTAGGTCCTATTAATTTTATTCGCGAAAAGAATAGGATAATTTCAGTTTATCATTTACAAAACACTATTATGTTGCGAATTATTGTAAAAATATAAATAACTTTATTGTGGAAATTTCTTTTATTGTTTATAATTTGATTACAAATAAAATCTTATCTTACCAATTACAAATACCTTTTTCATAATCTATATCTAAAGCAAAAAAAAACACAATTCCAACTACATCACAATCCCAGAAAAAGCACATATTTCCACGACTGATCATCTTCCTCAAACCCAACTTCACTCCCACACAGCGCATACCTCGCCAGAGCCCTCCCACATCGAGCGAGCCGCGCGGCGTCCTTTAACTCCTCTCTTGCGCTCACGATTTCGCATTCGCGATTCGCCTGCCAAAATCCATACTCCGGGCGCGCGCGCGCCAGCGAGCTAGCACGGAGGCCCCCCCCTTAAATACTCGGAAACGTCACGGCGCGCATATAATAACGGGGTCGGGGCACAAAGGAGTCGAGTGCGCCGGCGGACGCGTCGGCAGCCCACAAATAATGTCCCTGTCGAATTGTCCTCGCGCGCCGTCGGCCACATAAATGCGGAATCCGCTCGGCTATGATGTTACGGAGATGCGGTTTGCTACGGTTCACTGGAGGATTGAGATTTTTTGGGTTTAAGGGGGTGGGGGTGGATTTTGATGGGGTTGTTTTTTTTGGGATGGTGTAAATAATGTGACGTGAGCGCTTTGCTTGAGGAAACAAGGAGGGAATTGCTAACGATTCGAAGACCTGATTTGTTTCCTTGTTTGGGATGTAATGAAAGTAAATGAGGGATAATCATGTTTCGATCAATTGTGTTCGGTGACACATCTTTTTCAATAATTTATTTCCAAAATTGAATTTTTTTGCCTGAAAAAGAAACTGGCTAGTAAACTGTCAATACATTTCACTTATTAATTGGTTTTTTGCCAACTCTTTCATGTCGGAACCATTTAACTGAGACAAAAATACTTTATTCGTGAGTTTCAAATGGCCGTAATTATTTATATCAGCATTACCATTTTTTTCAGTCTTTAAAAGCAATTTGTAACCTTTAATGCCAAGATTCTTAATACTTTTTGAAAGCTAAATCTACTTGAAAGATAATTGATGAATCAGTTTTTCATTATGCAACTCATTTGCTACAGTCGGTACTAATTTTAACTCAAACACCTTCAATCCGTATTTACCTCAATGAGACTATTTAAACGTTCAATCACGTGCCAATAATAATTATAAACAATTCTCTCCACAAACCTCCAACAATAATCCTAAAAAAGAACAAACAAATCGATCTATCTCCAACATCCCATACTCCCTCAAAAAAATCTCCAAAAAACCCATCTCCATCAAAAAAAGTACCCACCCCACCAAAGGAAACAAATTTCCTGAGCATATTTCAATTACACACATATCCCAAACCTGTCATCGAGCTCTCCACCCCCGCCGGCTCGACTTCAAAGCCCCATCCCAATTCCCAATTCAGGACCTCAACCCACCCTTCCGACTTTTCGGCCTCATAGGCCGAGAACGCGCCGGTATGCGTCGCGTGTATTCCTTCTAATTTGCCGGCGTGACGTCTTTGTCGGCGGCCAATCGGCTAGTTTGCATGCGCCCAAGTGTACGCCGGGAGGAGATATAGACGTGGGTACTCGCCTTTTTTTTTTATTGCTTCGAAGAGGTGTGTGGGTATGGGCTTTTTATTGGTTGCTTTATGGCGAGGGATATACGTGGGAGCTGGATGGTGTGTATGAAGTGAATATGTGGTTATGTATGCGCGGAGTGATTTTTCGGACGGGCTTCTTGAAATTTGGTCTGAGAGTGCGTAGGTACGGTGGCACGGCCGTAAACTTTTTTTATTTGCTCGTTAAAAAGTTTCGATCTACGGGGCGAGTGGCTGTTGATTATAATCAGGGCCTTTGTCTTTTAATTACGCTTCTTGGAACTCAGCATTCACTAGACTTTAACAACATAGTCTCCGTACTTTTAAACGAGCTCGCTTAGATCCCACGGATACACAACGAACTATAAAAAAAAAACAATTTCCTTCGATTCCAATCTTAACGCGCCGTCGCCAACATTTCCGATCGAGCCCAAACCCGGCCCAATTTCGGAAGTCTCCCGACGCTTTAATCAAGACTTTGCAGCGTATATACCCACAAAAAGACGCCTTAACTCCTCTGCAGAAGCCGACAAAGACGCGCGAGCGACAAATTGGGGAGGAAAGCTATTTGCGGCGCGGGTTACGCCTGGTAAAAAAAAAGTCGAGCTCTCGACACGCGTCGCCGGCAAAGCGAGATTCTCAGGCGCGAGTCTAGGAAGGAGAGAGAGAGAGCGGGTATTTTTGTGTACTGGGAGGAGCGCGACAAACGAACTCTTTCAGATCTGACTAATTTATCGATTTGGGGAATGTGAGGGATTGACGCGTCTGTGTGATTGGTACGTGGTTTTTTTTTAAGGAGGTGGGGTTTTGAGGTTTAAATTGGATTTGGATCTGGATTGACGTTTTTTGGTTTAATGTTTGACCCTGGGTGAAGAATTGAAAAATATTAGATATTCTATTTTAAAGATCATAACTGGAGGAAGTGCTTATGTCGTTAGTCAAACATAAATAGCTGTCACATCATATAATTCATTTAAATTACCATACAAAACCAAGCTAAATCACCCTTTTAACCAACCGTCACTAAGCAACCACATCCCAATTACGGAAAACGCTCCGCCGCTTACGAAAAACGCTTTCCCCATACCCACCCAAAAAAACCCATAAATAACCATCTCCAACCCACCCATCCTCCCAAAAAAAAAATCTCTCAAAAACCTCCCCAAACAAACGAGCTCAGGCTCTAAAAATAAAGCCTCGTTACAAATAGCTCGGCTCGTTCCGTCTCGTATTTTAAAGGGTTTTTCGCGGCGCGCGTGTTCGACCGGATCGCGAAACAAGCCGCTAAATAGCGGAGATAGCTTCCTCTCTCGGCTCGGGGCTAAATCAAGTTAACTGCCCGCGACAGTCGGCGAGAGGTGAGCGCGCAAAAGTCGGCCAATTGCGCGTGAAATGAAGCCCCGGCGAGATGCGGAGGAGATTGATGGCTGCTCGTTTAAAAATGGGGAAAATATAGCGTTCGGAGAAGCGGGATGGACGCGGGATTTTGGCGTTTTTTTGGGTGGGTTTTTGAGGGGGAGGGGGTTTTGGTGGGGAGAATGATGGTTTGGGGTTCTTTGTTTGGGGTTTTGAGGGAAGGTTGATTGGTTGGGTTTGAGTTTTGGGAAGGGACGAGATAAAAGTTTATGAGTTTTTTTGAGTGTCGTGTGCGTGAGCGGAATTGTTTTGGATGTAATTATGATAGGTGGCTTGTCAGGGTTTAAGAAGCAACGTTTATGTTTAGATCCGGAAATTGCGTGAGTTAAAAATTTTTAATATCTTCCGTTTCATAAGTTTCGTAAACAGTAAATTAAAATAAAACGTTATGCAATGCAGAAATAAAGTTAGAAATGTTTCCAGGAAGTTATTAATAACACAACAAGGAAAAATTAACTTTTTTTGTGTTACATATACAGTCCTTTTTTTTATTTAACCGTATGGCTACTCTTTTAAGAATAAAAATGACGAAAAGCAGAATAAAACTAACGAAACTAAAAAGTTACTTAATTTAATCGAAATTTTCATGAAAAATGAAATTTGTAGGATCGATTTTATTTCAAGTAATATTTAATACTAAAAATAATTCGATTTATTGAATATGTGTTAATAATTGAATAACATATTTTATGCTACATAATATAATATTAAATATACAGACTTTTATTAACCTAAGCCTACAGTCTCCTGACAGGATTCACCTGGTTGGACTTAATATCGCACTTCACTGAATTTTTCGTTCTATGCAATTAAGAAACGCAAATATAATTAAGAAATTTTATAAGAAACACCTCCAGCAACTGACACCAAGACGTTGTCCACACAACTAACTCTAATTTTTTCGCTTCCATACAAACTCTGCAAAACCTTAACGCAACCACCATAACCATCACCCCTCCACACCCACGAACAATCCCACCCCCCAACAAATTTTCACAACTGAATAATTCACTCCTAAACACACAGGTGTGGAAAACCGAGAAGCGGCTCGCGCACCTTGCATAATGCATGCAAGACACCAGCACGAGGGAGTCTAGAGAAAGCGAAACCGGCCCCGCTAAGTATATAGAGCGTCAAACGCAGGCGAGTACTCCGGTTAATCCATTATCGTGCGTGCGACAAAACGCGCGCGCGCTGCAGCTCGGACGCCCACCAATTTTCCCAGTCATCAATTTGAGCCGAGCGACACGCGAACTTGAGGCTGCTGTCTTGCGTTTTTCTCGTTTTTTGCGGGAGCGCGCATGCAGGTATTAGTTATGCAGCCGGCGCGACATATGCAGGCCTTGGAAGTTGGCGAGGGAGAAGAAGCGGGAAATTCGATTTGTATTGGCAAGGTTGTGGAGGGGTGTACAGGTCGTTGGGATGTATGTGTCGCTTTTGTTAATTGTTGTAAAGCCGGGAGGGTGTTTGGTGAGTTTGTTTTTATTGACTTGTAGTGCTTTGTAAGGGCGTGATTTGTTTAGTTATTTTAAAATTCTTTTTGTTTATGTACAAGGAGTTAGTAAAATATTTATATTTAAGTTAATAAAAAATTAAGGCACCTTGTCTACGACGTAGACTCTACGTGCAAGAATCCAACTTTACAGAGTAAGTATTATTTGAACACGAGTTAATATTTGTATTTGTATAATCAAATTAACGTAGTTAAAATGTATAAAAGTTTATAAGAGTTTGATAAAAGTTTTACGTTAAATAAACTTTGTAATTTTTGCAGTAGTAGAGGGTACCTGTGCAAAATTTATACTAAATCGATATTAAATTCTGGTAGATATATGGTTACCTATCTTCATATATTCTACTTATGTATTTGGTTATATATTAAAAATTTTTAACACACTAAGAGAAAAATTTTTGGAAAAATTACAACACTGGACATAAAGCAGTCAAAGACTTAAAAAATCTGAAAAATCACTATACTTTTCAGTAAATTTTACTAAAAATATATCCTATAAAGTATAGTCATTTTTTAGATTTTCTCAGTCGGTGGCAGCTTTCCTGTCTATTATTGTAATTTTTCCAAAAAATTTTCTCCTAACACACCCTGCTTGGTGTAATTCGAGTAAAAATAACAAAGTTTTCAATATTTCAGAACTCGTTATACAAAATGTTGTTCGAGCTGAGAAAAAAGCCGAAAAATCTAAAGATATAATTAGTCAAGCAAGTGAAAAACTTAACGCATATATTTTCGCATTTTACTCAAAAAATGTTTAAAATATAAAAAGTATACATACTATATTATACCCCGCTTCCACCATCAAACCAAAACTCAAAACCACCGAACATCTCCAAACCCGCACAATCCAAACCCAATCTCACCATTAATCAATCCACCTCCCGTCATCGAACTGCACTTCTCTCCAATCCCAAAAAGAAAAAAAAACCATCAAACCAACCCTCAGCAACTCCAACCAGCAGTCGACAAATTAGACAGGCCATTTCGCGTGGCGGTAATGCCTGTCTCTTGTAAGCACTTAGCGAAACTCGCTCTACCCAAACTCTCCACTCCTCCTACCGTTCGCGAAAAATGAAAAAGCCAAGTATATACTCAGCTCGCTCGCGATGCTCGGATGCTCAGACGGCTCTAAATCTCGCGGGTATAGCAGAAGAGAGAGAGAGTCGCTCTTTTCGTTTCTTTTTTTCCGGCTTTGCGCAAGGTTACGCACGTGTGGACACGCGCGAGGAAGAGGCTTTACGGTTAGAGGAGCCAGAGGAGACGAAGGCAGCTCCCCCGTTTAATTACCCGCTGGTTTATGGCCCGAAGACGCTGACACCACACGAAGCTGGCTCGCGCCAGCTTCTGTTCTGGGTATTTCGGCCCTCTCTGAGGTGTATGTTTAGTTTATCGTTTCTGGATGCGAGGTGTACGGTGGAGAGTTGAGTATTGAGGGTTTGATGATGGATTTTAAGTTTTGTGGGTAGAGGTACTCTCTACCCTTGATTGAGTTTAAGTGTGCGTATGATATGTTTCCGAGAGTTTTTGATCAAAGTAACCTAGTGTGTATATGACTAGGTTAAATTTAAATTTGTTGCAAGAACTAGTTGCGTAGTAGTATTTTAAAAATATTGCAAAGCATCTTTTGATCATTTTTTACCACAAGTATTTGTATTTATGAATAACTATATAAAGTTATACGGTATTAGTTCCTTTCATAAGAATATTTTCATTAGTTTATAGCTTTTTTCGCACAATCTTTTATAAATATCAATCTATATTTATACGTCAATAAATATTAACGGTAAGTGTAACATAATGATTATGAAGTATCATCCTGTATGCTGTATGTATCATCAGAATATACAGAACTTCAAAAACACTTTCGCTTTTTATGAATTTGAAGTGATTGAAAAAGGGATAAGTATACCGTATTTGACATTTGCTCGATTAATCTTATTTTGCAATAATTATAAAATATGTGTTCACATTGCTTATGACACCTTTAAAAACTTGAAGAGTATAATTATTTTTATCAATAAACATATCTCAATAGCTGGAATAGCTATATACTATCTATAACAACTGAAACCTCAGTTGTTTTCTTTTTCGCTCTAAATTACATCATTGTCCTTTAATCACCCAAAATACTTTGAACTTACTGATACAAATAAAATATGAACTTAGTAATAGCTCTATTATTTATAAAACATCTAGAGATCATTTCTATCTTATAACGTGAAATCTAGTAACTCAAATTGCTCAGATGGGCTAGTGCTTTAAATAAAGTACAATTTATTATATCTTATAATTAGAGCATGCAGCAGAAATACATAATGCTTCTACATAATAACCAGCCAAAATTTACAGCATTCCAACTCGCTGCCTATATTTGCTTACGTCTAAACCTTCATTAATATCTACTAAATTACCCCACAAATACACTATACACTAACATTCCTCCACCCCTCAATCATCTCTATAAAATCATAACAATCTCCTACCTGCACCCACCTTCTCACTCTCAACCCCATCCCTCCCACACATCCAACCAAACCTCCAACCCCTCTTCTCAAACAAATCAACACCCCATCTCCTCACCCATTCAATCATTCAAACCCCCTCCTATACAAACCCACTCTCTCCCTCATCGCGAGAATCGTGTAAAGCAGATCGCGCGCGGCGACATTAGAAGCAAGCCGCGCGGCGCTCATGCATATTATAACAGACGCGCTGGCAAGCCGAGTTCCAGAAACGACGGCGCGAGCTTCTTTACGGCCTGTTAAGTGGCGCGAGCTCCGCGGATATCTGGACTCGCGCGCGCGTTTCTCTTGCATTTCGCGCGCTCGCTCGTTAAGTCGCGATGGCTTAGAGACAAAGCGAGGGAGGTTTACGATTTTCGGAATTGTTTGAGCGTGTTTTTGCCGGCTTGATGATGGGTAGAGTGTTGATGCGATTTTATGATTTTATTTCTATGCGAGAGGGTTTCGGCGAAGAGGTTTCTTTGTAGGTAGTTTTTGTATCTAGTATAGATGTGTAGACTGCGGATTGTGAATAGAGTTGAATAAGTCGCGTTAAATTAAATATTTCAGTATAATCAAAAAGTAACAAACCGTTTTTATAATACACTGTTAAACTCTAAATAAAGTACCTTAATAATTCACCCAAAGACATTAACGCCGCCTCGACATAATCAAGCTAAAATTCCAACAACACCCCTTAATAATTAACAAGCCAATTAACCAATTACCGAATACTTGATAAACCGTCAGCCGGAATAGCATCTCCCCTTTCTCCGCCGCATCAAAAATTCACGAATAAACATACGAAAAAAAATCCCAAACGCTCCAAATATAACCCAGCACACAACCACCTATACACAACTCTCGGAGCCGGCAAGTCTCGCTTTCTGCAATATGAATCGCGGGGTTCATTGACAAATGCGCCTGCGAGCTTGAGCTAAGCGCGATATATGTTACACTGTTATATCGATTATCTTTATACATTTATGTAAGCTCCATCCGCTGCTCTTACTTCGTGAATTATTTCGCTGGCGCGCGATTTGCGCTCTATCTCCCCCCGCGAGAAGAAGCTTTAACACGCGGTGATTTGAATTTGTTAGATGGGTAGATGTGAATTTTTTAGTTTGGTTTTTTGGGGATTTTTAATGGATATGGTCTGTGGTCGGGAGGTGCGAGATTGATTTTATTTTTAAGATTTCATTGATAATTCTTGGTTAATCAAGTTTATTGAATCATATATAGCATGATAGATTCAGGATGCTATATGTGATATAAAACGTATTAATTTTATTAAGCCACCTTTTTAATCCGCAACTTGATTTAAATTTATAAATGTTACATGAGCGTATAAAACAAAAAGTGATATCTCACAGCGCTCGCCCCGGCTTATTCTAGAGAAAATTCTTCAATTATAGCCCTGTTACTACAGAAAAACGATTCGATTATAACACACTCGCCGTATAAGAACCCCATTTATTTCCAGCCACCAGCCAATAAAAATCCCCGGCACTATTAAAAAACCTTCTTTTCTTAGCCCACACCTGAACTCTCACCGCCTCTATAACAAAACCTCGCCCCAAACCAATCCCAAGAAGCCCGCTACATAAAAGCTCGACTTGATCGGCCGAAATCGATGCGCGCACGCAATTACCCAGCGTGCAACATAGTTTATAAGTCGTATTTTTAGCGCGACTCTAGAGCTGCGGACGCAGGACTGGGAGGCTTGCTGGTTGCGATATTTATCGCGAGGCTCGCGAGACATCTCAATTGCCCAATGAAGATTCCTGGCAGGCTGCCTTCTTCTAGGCGACGTCGTCCGTTTAACTTTAGACGAGGAGAGAGAGAGAGTCGTGCGTTAGGGCCCAATTAAAACACGCGGCGAGTTGGCTCTAACGAGCCGAGAGGGAGAGAGCGAGCTCTATTATCGTTAATGCGAAGTAGACAAAGGGGCTGAGGTTGTGGTTGTTTTGGGGATGGTTTGGGGATTGGGTTGGATTTTTTCGTTCTGGGAGGAGGTTTGACGCTGGAGAAATTGGTTCGGGTAGGAAAAGTTGTGGGCGTTGCGTGGTTTTGTTGTGGTGCACTGTTTTGTTGGATTGTTTCAAGTCTTTTGTGGTTTGAGATTGTATCCTCGAATGACCTATATTTTTATTTTTGTTTTGTAGTTTTCAAAGCTTATTTTATATATACTTACATTATATTTATATTTTATAAAAATTGCTGTATCGTATAGTAACATCAGAGTCGTAATGAAAATAAAAATTACTATGTTACATACCAAGTTTTGTTAGAACTTTTGTAATTTTTATTGAAAATTCTTTCTTCATAATCTTAAGTTTTATATCTTTATTGAAATGGAAAAAAGTCCGAATCAAGAATTAACTATTTGTGGCAGTAAGTTAGAAGTTAGTTAGGGCCTTGAAGCTTTATAACGAAAGTCCAAAAATTAGATTTAATTATTAAATTTCTATTCTAAAAACTATTTATCTATATTTAAGTTTTTATAAAGAGCTTGAATCAGTGAATTTTAATTGAAACAAGTTACATTGTATTTAACAACTTTATTGTAAAGCTGATTCAATAATATGAATTTCATTATTGTTATTATTCTATTAAGATTTACAAAATTCAATTCTAAATAATAAATACAAACTAAAAATGCAGAACACATCAATTCTATAAATCGCAGCACCTTCGATTTTATTATAGAAATAGAGTACACGTTTATAATTAAATCTAAAATAAGAAAACGTGCCAAGTTAAAAGGAAAAATAAGACGGATGAGCGCCAATTATCTTTCAGCCGCGTCGAGACTTAGTTTTAATCGTGCTAAGTCTTCCAATTAAATCCCGTGATCGATCGTTTATTATGTAGAAAAGCCTTCTTTAGACACGCCGAAGATTATCGGGAGACAGAACTATAAGTTGATTAAACCGCCATCCTACCTGCTGTTGTCGATTTATATATATACGCAAAGCTGCGCGCAAATTAAACGTGAAATCGGAAATTCAATAAAACCTCGTCAGCGCAACGCTTATAGATTTCGAGTTATTAATTTTGATTGAAAAGTAGCGGATTTTCAAACAATGGACAGGTTATAACATATATAGAGTCGATGATTTAATAAGCTTTCGATATTGCGCGTTTTCATATTGTTATATAATTAAGGTCTGAATTATTAAAAATCGAAATATCGTATCTCGAACATCCGCAGTTTAATAACCGATTTTATCTAATTTAATAATTTTTGATTACTTTAGCCAATTTAAAGAAAATTAACGTAATCCCATCATGGGAGATTGAATTAAGAAAAGGAAGTCGGTTTAATTATTTTATTTTCCATTTTTTTCTGTACATTAAATTAATCATCGAAATACTTCGGAAAATGATTGAAATGAAATGTATAAACTTGCTACTGAATAATGTTTCCAACTAAATTAGCTTTTAGTTTAATTGACTTTAAAAACGGTCGAGATTGATAATACAGCTGTCATTTTATATTATCAGCATTGTATTACATTGTATATGATGAAAATGCATTATTTAATATTAGATGCTAAAAAAACTTTAACAAAATATTTCAACTAATCATAAATAATGATCTCTTCATATAACTTTCTTGTGTTAAAAATATTTATATTGTATGTATAAGATAATTTACGTTTCCTACCTTTCTATAGATGCTTTACGTTCATTAAAAAATGATGGGTCATTGAAAATAAGACATACATCACACATACATTCTTTATAGTCTGCACTCATTATTTTTCAACATTCCTCAGCAAATTCTCCGTAAAGATTTCTCTAGATAAAATTAAGAATCACTTCAACTCATAAACCGAATTACATCGTCTAAAAGAATAATCGTAAATTTGCTGAATTGAGCGGAAACATCAAGATTACCAAGTCTGCAGAATAATCGATTATCGCAGTTTCAAATTAGTATCAGCCATAACTCGACGATAACACAAAATCATATTCCGAATAAACTTTTTTCCTACATAAATAATGCTTCTAAAACTTTCAAAAGCCGCTAATTTATTTATCTTTATCCGCGCTAGCCCGATAAAATCCCAGCCAGCGGCTCCATTCACGCTCTTATATTATTGGATTCATTAATGCTGCATTTTTAACAGAAACGCGAGCCTGAATAAACCAAAAGCTTCGTCACGCTTTGTTTCTAAAGCTTTTTTCAATCAGCGCGCACACGGGTAATGTCATCAATAATGCAAACGACGTATGAAAAGGTCTTTTGAAAAAAAAAAAAACGAGAGATTCTTTTTCGCCGGGGCGTCGCCGGCCGCAGTTCATAAAAGTATCGAAGAGTGACGTTTTGACACGCCGGAAAAAAGCGCATATTTGTGTACGTATATATACAAAGGCTCGTTAACGCTCGAAAGCTTGTCTGCTTGGCTCGCGGCATTAATTAAGCGTATTATGGAGTAATTTGATGCCGCGCGGCGTTTTAAAATATTCAAATTTTTTATATTTTTGGAGCGTGCTTGAAAAATTACGAATAATGAGCGGCTGTTATTTGATGTCAGTTTTGGACGGAAAAAAGTCATAAATAGTTTGTGATGGGATAAAATTAATGTCTCCGTTATATCGATGTTTTTATTTGTATAAAGAGACATTGTTTAAGTCTTTGTTTTTAGTTTATTTTTGGGTTCAATGTTTAAAACTTAAAAAATGATAAATCTTGCTACAAGTATATTATCACGCTGTCGTCAAAGAGCATCTGAATATATTTATTCTAAATAATTTTGTAAGTTATAACAAACTTATTTTTAATGAAATTCTTGTTTTAGCAATGATTATTTTTTAAGTATAATTAGAATTAAAGACGGGAAATACTGCACAAAATAATTTATAATGTGTAATTTAAAAATATATTTTATAATTGAAAAATCATTTATTGGTTTTACAATTTATAAGTAAAAATGTGAATGAAAGAATGATCAGATATATACTTAATGCAAGAAGTTAAATCAATACGATAAAATTAAATTAAAAATTGAGAATTACAGATGGTCGTTATAAATTTTTAAAATTTATAAGTTTCTTATCTCAAGTATTGAATATAGATGACCTATATATAAACATGAATAATATTTGTAATATCAATTTTAAGACAATTATCTTATAGGACAACTTAAAAATTATTCAGAATAACAGTCATTTTTTTCAAATCTTTTCTCTTATATAATAAAAATTTGAAAGTAATCTACAGTATTATGATCCGAATTAAACAAGGGAGCGAAGGTCTAATTGATCATAAAGTTGTAAGTATATAAATTAAATTTAATGTGCATAGATTTTAGATAAGGTTATTTTTAGGTGTACTAAAAGTAACATTTATTTTATCTTTTTGTTTTATAATCAAGCCATGCATGATTATGCACGTAACTAAATAAATAAATTAGTTCTCATTATATAGAGGATTATCGATGCTAAATATTGGCACATAATTTTATTATGACTAAAGCATTTTATACATACTATAAAAAAACTATTCTTTTTATCTTAGAACAATTTTACACTCAATTTTTATTTAACAATATATATTTTCTTCTTTGTTTATTTGGTCGTTTATTTTAATGAGAGATACTTAAAGAAATTCATCGAATCATTTAATACTAAATCAGTTAAAGTATTATTAGGAAACTTAAGTTTTGCTTCTAAAGTGCGGTGTATATGAATTGAGATACATATGTGAAGTGATAGGTGCAAATTGCTGAGAAATTCCAGATGGACAATCGATCACCGCGACATCTCCTCGGATAGGTACCTTCTTCTTTACAACTATTTATTTAATTATTTAACCTTTAGAGGACCAGAAAGCCAGTTCATTGGCTCAACCCGTGTTACACACTTTACCCATGATGAATCCGAGACATTCTGACCCGTTAAAAGGTATCTGTACCTTTTTCATGGGTTTTTTTATGGGAAATAGAGCAGCTTAAATCCCAGTCCTCTAACGGTTAAGATTAGTTATAAATACATAGGAAAATATAAAAAAAACTTACTATGCTTTAGTGTAGTTAAACAATTAGATTTGTGAGCTAAAAAATAAAATAAATAAATTAATCAAATAAGATTACAATTTTTTCACTTTCCTAACAGAGTTTATCGATGTATCAGCTGGGCTTTACGTATCGGTGTCTTACTGTTTCGTTACTTAAATTCTTTAAATAAAAACACATACAATTTTTTATACGTAGAATATTGTGCAGATAAAAATAACAAAAAATTATAAATGACATTATTCTTGATCTTTTTCTAATTTAAAATCTAATATATTTGTATAACTGTTAAATAACAAAAAGTAAAAAATTGTATACAAAACATATATAAGTTATATTTGCATTCATTTATTACTTGATCCTTCTAAATCAACGATCCAAAAACAACACTCCCAACGTCTCAACCCGTCAAAACTCACCACCTCAATCACCAAAAATCAAACCCGCACACCTCCAACTCCTTCTCCCCTCCCACCCATCATCCAATTACCACCCCCTAAACCCTCCCCAGGTCCTCAACCCCTAACCGACCCCAATCAGCCCCTTAACCACTCCGCGAACTCCCCCGAAAAAAGCGCAGCCAGCCACCTCCCAAAAAAAAACAGACAGAGCTCCGAAACAAGGCAGAAACGTCCGCTAATGCGTCTTGGGCGCGCGTCGCCGCTTCCATTGTGCCTAATTGCAGCCGAGCGAGCATCGACAATATCGCGCGCGCACGCGGGGGGTCGATCTCTTTCCCCTCGCTCTCGCGACCAAGATGGCGATTTCGCGCTCAAGGGTTTGGCGAGCGCGCGCCATTGGCCGGCCGCCAGCCAATGGGGCTGAGCTGGGGTGGGGGTAGCCACGCCTACTGGTAAGTGGCTGCAGCTGCGAAGTGGAGTCGCGAGTTACTGAGCATCAGCAGTCGGCCGACGACTTGGCCCTGGTACGGTTCGCGCGCTTGTGTAGCTGAGAGATAGAGGAGAGAGCTTGGATTGATGGATCTTTATGTGAGGGGTCGGATATGAGATGGTGAGATGAATTTTGGAAAAATGTCGAGAAAGTGCTGAATCTTGTGAAAGTGCGCCGACACAGTGATTTTTAGCTCAGTGCGGTATTGTTACTGATAAGGTTCTTATGAGAGACTACTGCTGAGCCACTTTAAGCCAGCTTTTATTGTTATCGCGAGTTGATCCAAGACTACCGGTACCGTATGGTGGCTACCAAAGTATCAACCAAACTACGGAATTCCGGACTGACCATAAAACAAAAGCTATGAATCCGTCCGCGTAAAAACCTTAAAGAACCCTAGTCCCAATATCACCACATCGAATGGTAAAAGCTCCTATTTAACAATGAAAGAAATGGACTCGCTCGTGGAGGAGACGGACCTGGACGTCGGCTCGGCCAGCGAGGAGACCGAGACGATGGATCTAAAGATCCGCGCGAATCCCAGGCCCTTTACAATAGAGAGTCTGATCGGCAACTGTCGGGGTCAGAATCCGAGCCAGGAACAGGTCAGTGGAAAGGAGAACCACAGTGATAAGGAACGCGAGGAGACAAATCGGCAGAGGGAGTTTCTATACCAACAACACTGCCTTGCGACGGCTACTGGTGGGCTGTCTGGTAAGTCTGAGTTTTGTTATTTTAGTGATGGGTGGGATTTATGGAGGATTCTGGTTGTGTTTTAGTAAATTTTAAATGTCGTGACTTTTTTGAAATGGAAGGGTGATTGTTGACGCTATAGATGATTTGGAGTCACGGTAATTTTATGGGAATAGGTTTTTAAGATGTTTTTGCAGTGTTACAGATGGTTGAGCGGATTACATATTACAATAGTGAATTTGTTTTAATTTTTTTCTCGAATAAAAATATTTGTGATGTAAATGTCTTTTGGAAATCAAAGGCTACGTGTAATTATGTAACTTAATTCCGGAAGTTATATTGGTATAAATTCTTGAAATGATTCATTCTTTCGGATAAACCCTTGTTAGTCATAAAATAGTAACGGGATATCCTTCACAATTTAGAAAAAAGGATTTGCATAAGAGCTTCATTTTTGTTGGCTCCAATTCGATTTATAAAATATTTGTGGTATTACGTATTGAGTTTACCATAAGTAACTCTGATAAATTAATGAAACCAACTAGTGGTATAATTAGATTTACAACATATTACAAATTTTTTCAAACAAGTTTTCTCTTTTAAAGAACTGCCAATAAACTTCTGATATCTTCTCTAATCATTCTTCACTATCATACAATAAAAACAAACACTTAACTCATCCCTCAACTATCCTTCCAGGTTTCCCAATGCCGCTGAGCCTGTACAGCGCCTGGCTCCAGCCGATGCGGATGTACGGCGGCTCTGCCTCCACGGGGCCCTGTCTGCCGCCGTCCCACCTGGCCAGCTACCCGTCCAGCCAGCCGCACCAGCAGAGCCACCTGGCCCAGCATCTCGGCCAGCTCGGGCTCAACCACCTCCAGGGCGCCGCCTATCCGGGCCAGCGAGCCGCCGCGGCGGCCAGATTGCTGTCCGCTGCGGCTGCCGGTAATTTTACGGACGACAGCGAAGACGAGTGCGGGAGCCTGTCGCCAGCCTCGCCGGTCCACGACCTCTCCAAGTCCCAACATGGTGAGTGTGCGGCTGATGTCATCGTTGTGCTTTCACTCGCGGGCGTGAGTGTGTGTGTGTGTGTGTGTGAGTGAGAAATGAGACGGATTTTTTGTTTTTTGGGTAGGATCGGTTTTGCGGGTGGGTGAATTGGGTGTGGAAGATATCGGTGATTGTTCGGTTGAGGATAGTGTGAAGAAGGTACGTGTAGAAGTGTATGTTTTGTCGGAGAGAATAAAAGTTGCGATTATAGATGGGTTGATTATTGGTTATAAAGTTGTTGTGTTCACGGTTTTAAATAATATATAAACAGTAGAGCGTTAAGATAAATAATTATCGTTCCCAAATATAAAATTAATTAAGTAAGCTTAATCATTAAAATTTTGTTAGGTCCCAATTAGGTTCTAAATAATTACAATATTAGCAACCTATAGGTACAGTAGGTCCTGATTGGAATCAACTTAATTTTCTATTCGTATTATTAATTGATATGGTACAACTATTACAGTTAGCTAGTATCATTTTCATAATATTTATTTAAGTATTTTCCTAATCCTTTTTAATCTTGATTACCAAAAATACAATACCGCCAATAAACTTTCTAAAACTTAACGCTCTCAATAAACCAACTGTGCTTCATTATACCACAATCAACAAAACATTAATTAAAACACTTAACAAACACATTCCCAAGAAAACAACAATCACGCAGCCAATAAACATTTCTCAGTACCCAAAATCCCGTCAATTCATCCGACCTGCCATTAGTCCCAATATCTAAGCCGTCGCTGTATAAGGAAAAGAACCGATCGGCGCCTGAATGAACTCGCCGAGCTTCAGCTCCACTAGTATAGGTGTGATTTCACCGGCTCGATGCGTCATTTCATTAATGGCTCTGTAATTTATGCCGCGTTTCTGTTGTTCCTTTTTTTTACGAGCGTACGCTCGCACTCACACACACACAAAGACGTCCGTTAAGCGATCGCGCTTTTATGGGTTTTCGTGGTCCTTTCCGACGATTCGAATGCGCGCCGCGTAGCCCGCGCCCGAGCGGAGTTAGATTTTTGGTCTTAGAATGAGTCACTGGCTCGCGCGCTTCGGAAGCGGGTTTAGGTTTTACGAGGTAGCTGAACCCGCTCTGCTGGTTTTCAGTGTGGCTGGTGGCTCGTTTGGCTAATGGGGGCGATCGGTTATTTTGGGAGGCTTGTTGAGATGGTAATGATCGATTGTCATGCTAAGAGAATAGATTTGTTTGTCGTTCTTTTGCGTATCGTGTCAGGTTGGATTGACGGGAAACTATTTAGTTTGTACGTTTGGATTTGATATTATGCCTAATAGCATCTTTGTCGAGAAGTAGTTGACCATTAGCGAGTCGTTTATGTGACATATGACATTTATGACAATCTGTATCTACAATTTGAAAAAAATGAATGATCAATGAATTACACACTTAATTGTTTCCGTAAAAATATCTGTTACCGTGAAAATACCCTGCGGACAGATCTAAAAATAATTATAGTAAAGCACTTACCACTACTTCATCAAAAATAATAACTCAATTACACATTTCCTACATTATTTTTATGCAAATAGAACACAGACACGCACAACAATGCCGTGGTCGGCATCAATGTCGAAAGGATTAAAAATATGTCGTAGGGTGTAGGAACATTCCATTTGGCACGTGGGAGATCAGCCGTCTCTCCCCGCCCAAATGCAATTTGATTCTAATTATGCAACGGGCACATAATGAGGTGTATAATATAGGAAATAGAAAGGCAACTTAGATATTGATTTTAGTGTAATAAATATCCGACGATTAGCAGCGTCACCGCGCCGTTTTATTTAGCATACAAAAGATATTATAACTACCAGTCTTTCGCCATTACACGCGATATTAGAATGTCATAAATTAGCCTCTCCGGAAATTATTCACGCTCAGGCGGCTTTGTGCAATAACGAGGATACTGGTAAAGCTGTCGAACTTTTCGACCTTTTTCTTTTCTCATTCTGGGGTCCATTTTTATTTTCTGTGCTAATTCTTTAGTGATGATGGTATATAAAATAATTTTTTTATATTGAAACGTTTTCATTAATGTAGACTGAGATAAAACGTAAGTTCAGTGATTGAGACACTATGCTAAAGTAAAACTATTAAAAAATTTTAATATTAAAAAACATTAATTATTTCACAACAAACCGACAATTTTTCCTCCCTAATAATACTCAATTAACAATCAGCTCGAAAACAATAGCCGGCTCAACTTACCACTTTTAATTTTGCATTTCCCAACCACCGCATTGCGAAATCCAAAGAATCCCGACGTTAATAATACGCGGCCTATTTCCTTCGATTTTCCAACCCCACCCGGAAAATTCAAAAGGTTCGCGGAACGCATAGCGCCGATTGCGCAAAGAGCCGATTTGAAAGCTGCGTCACGGCGAAATAGCCGTCGTCGGCAAAAATCAGAGACGGCGCGCGCGTCGCGCGAATCTGTAATGACAGAATCCGCGCGCGCGCGCTTGGCACGCAGGCTGGTTTCTTTTCTCGCGACCCTCGCGCGTTATCGGGACTACTTTATTGTGCGCGCTTGCTAAATCGCGCTTTTATAAGCTTTGCGCAATGTGTCGTGATCGATCGACATTAGCAGTCATTAACGGAGAGTTTGGTTAGGTATTTGTTCTGAGTAGGATGGCTGGTTTTGTGTTTTAATGTGCAGGAGGACGATTATTACTGTTTAATTAGTGGGAGGTCGTTGATTTTTGTATCATAGTACAAAAATTTTGATCATCAAAAATAAAAATAATAATGAAAATTATTATACATTCTAAAAATTTTAAGTTCATTTAAGGGCTCGAGACTCAGTTAAAATCTAAAAATAAAATTAAATGTAAAATTGGTATAAATTTTATAGTTACAAATATAATTTCACCTGTGACTACACAGAGTGAGTCATCAAAATAAGTCGGTATAACCAATACAAAATTATATTTGTAAGAGAT
>UELX01003649.1:0-22162 GCA_900480035.1 Eupelmus urozonus
CCCCCCCCCCCGGTGAATGTGCAAACATTTTTTTTTTCTTCGCTTTCGATGCCGAGACGTTTGCTTCAATTTACAGAGATCGATCTTCGCTGTCGCGATGTAAACAAATTTAAAAGGCTCGCTGCGTTTTTATCGGGGATCGATCAAATGTGATGCTTTTTGAGTCGGGGGATGGTGGAAAGTTGAGTTTTAGAAGCGAGGGTCTGGGTGGTGTAGGTTGATATTTTAAACTGCGAAAAGAGGAGTTTTTATTTATGAAATTTAATACTGCTGATGGTGGCTTCTGGGAGTTTAAATGTTTTACATTTTCATAGCTGGACTTCATCTGGGTTTCAGACTTTTTACAATTACGTCAACTATAATTTAAAGTGTTGGGTATTTTTAATTTGAACTAACTATATTTATATATAGTTGTTAATATATATTTACAATTAAGTTTTATTTGAATTCGACAAATATTAATTATTTTTATAATTTTCTTTAAAGTACATTTGTAATTTCTTATTTTAAAGGCGAAATTCTGATTAGTACAAGAAATAATATCTTACTGTTTGATGCACTTAATGATCAAAAGTAGCTTTACTTTGTCTGAAATTAATCCCAGTTTGATCGATTAATCATGTTGCTGAACGAAGCATCTTTCTTTTACGATCGCTTAGGCCGAAGTCGAAGGAATTGGAAATCGATACACGCCACTCTCTATAGAGAGCTTTTAATTTAACCTACAATCAAAATATTACACTTATAAATTAAAAAATTAAGTTGCTGTATAAGGATACCAATTATTTTGAAATAAAAATTCATAAAATGAATCTGATATAACTGGTATTAGACAGTATTATATTTAAAATAATATTATAAATTAGCTCAAAAGACGACAAAAGTATTTTTTATAAAATTTGTTAATTATAAGATAATGGCTCAAATTTTAAAATTGTACGTAACTTTTTGTAATTTATCTTTATTTTATGTTATTTAATGTAAAAATATGGTTCAATAAATTTCTTAGATAACATATATTCTAGAGCAATTCCAGATAGCAATTTTTTATCTTTCCATATTCTCTCAAGACATTCCGTTATTAACGCAAGTAGAAAGGATGATGAAACACCATCTGACCACCCGGACGCTCCTACAACCAGCTCACAAACTAAAACTGAAATTGAAAAGCACAAAATTACTCATTCATCCAGTCTTTTAATCATACCCAGCAAGAATCATTAGTGACATCGTGGATAAAAGAAAAACGCATTAATGCATCGTCAAAAGTAGAAGAGCGCTAATTAATTAACACTGCGCTAATATTAATCACTACTTTTTCGCGAAGCCAAGCGCATTGCTAATTTATCAAGCGATCGCAACGCGCATAATGCAGCTCGCGCCCTGTGCGAAACAGAAATCATCCTGATGAGGAGTGAGCGACGTAACCACGCGCGAGTGCTCTTACTACGGGCTGCTACACTCGCCTAAGTGCATCCGCAAAATGGATTGATTTTGATGGATGGAGATTGCATGAGGGAGCGAGGAGAGAGAGAGATAGAGCCGGGCTCACTCTTTGCTGGCTTTTACATCAAGATCGCGATCTACACGCGCGGTTTAAATCGCTGGATTAATAAAATGACTGAAGTTTTGTGAGGACTGGTTAAATGATAGGAGAAAACCTATCGCTCATTTGAAGATTAGCTTCGTATTGGTGTGCAAGTATTAGTAGCGAATTTTGGAAAATGTGAGCGCTGGCGATTTTTTTTACTTGGTTGGAAATCGGATTTGAAATTTGATGTATGAAGAATTCTGTATTTGTTTGTAAATTTTTATCTAATTGTCTAAACTGTTTATCTAATTATTCATTTTATATGCAAGATGTTTATTAAGATATTAAGATTAATAATATTGCTTTTTAATATTTTTATATAAAATTTTTAGCATAAATCATGAAATATGCTGATGGAATATTTACGGTAGTTTAAAAATTGAAATGAAAATTCGAATTATCGTAGGAAATCTAAACTTGTTTCGTAACACCTTTGTTTTTACAATATGTTTGTTATTTAGCTTATACTTATAATCTGTTATTATCACTTATTTTAAAAACATAATTTTATAATATTTTTACATAAGTTGATACACGAATAATATCGAATTCCCGTTTATTATTTTGTGACCGAAACACATTTTCCAAGGTAATATAAACTTTGTTAATAAAAAAAAAGACACGTGTATGGTCCAGAGGCTCAGCCTCTACAGTATATACGAGCAGAAAACAAAGCCATGAGCGCAGGGTCCTCTAGCAAAACAAAATTATGGATTTAAATCATTAAAATTATTATCATTACCCTAGTAGAAAAATGACCAGAATCTGAGCAAATATGTTATTAAATTTAGGTAATCTAGCCAGATTCTAATTAATTATCTACCAGAGCATTTAATATTCTAAACCACAAAATTATTGATATTATATTTTAATAGATAAATGAATAAATATTTCGTGGGGGAGCTTTTCGTTGAGTCTCTACGCGTGAAACTCCAAGCGTAGTTTCAAACCCTCGTTGTCCCCCAGTTAGCCGTAAGTCTGGTCACCTTAAGACTGTTATGACCTCAACGGGAGTATGCATCCAAAGTATCTTAAGGGTTGACGGCTTGGGGAAGTCGTAAGGCTTCTCTGTGGCCGTCTGGCTAAAGGAGAATGCAAGATAAGCGCTTCGTGAGACATTTAATCTTGACGATGCAAAGTGTTTTAGTTAATGATCGAACCACCTCGCGAATTATTCGACTTAGGCGTTCTGTGGCACGGCAAATGCAGGGTAGCGATCCGAAGAAACTATACAGCGAGAGCTACAGTCTCTCTCATATCGCCGGCGTTGAATAAGAATAATTTAATAATGAATTCCTTTCAGAAGTTTTTGATTGACTTTATTGTTTTAATAAAACTTCTTTGCAGAAATTAATTTTTGTCTGAGCCAAGAAGAAGGTTAACTGTTTATGTTTAACTTATTTCAAAGAGGAGACTTTTAATTAAAGTTATAAAATGCTTTTAGTAAATTGTCAATTAAAAAGAGTTATCTGATTTCTATAAATCAATATTTACGTGAGATATCGAGCATAATATCAAAGTAGATTTAATTAAAATTAAAATATCTTAAAATGCAAAATGCTAGTCGTTAATGTATTTACTAAACAAATTAAGACACCATTTAATATTTTTTATAAATCAGTACTTGTAACAGATCTTATGACGGTATCAGAATCTAGAAATATTTAGGTATATACTGAACTTACCACCCTTATTAAGCATTAATTTTAAAAGTTTCAAACCATGCGTCTGTTGAAATCGCTTACCTGAAACAAAAACAAAAATTAAGGTCAATAATTTATCCATAGGTACATTATAAAATCAACAATAATTATTAATCACACAAATAATTTTACTTTATCCAAACAACATCTCACAAACATTAACTCCAAAAAAATTTTTAATTTCCTCAATCAGCCTCCAAACAAGGCCCCCTTAATCCCCAAGAATCCGGCAAATTGCTCCTTTGACGTTTACAGCAATACCTTAATGGCAACGTCTCTGTCTAAATGCTCTCGGAAGACTTAGAGTGCAGCCTCGCGCGTGCACACAGAGAGCAGCATTTATGCCGGGGCTGATTGTTTCTCGCGCCTGCTTCGTAGCCTCGCGCGCGCATCGAACTGATCATACAGCCAGCCGAATACATATAGGGGCACGAGCAAACACAGCGCGGCGCGCACAGTCGGCTTACTGCGCGCCGCGTATATATAGGATCGGCAGTTTGCCGGCATTGCCGAGCCACCCACGCGCTTAACTCAAGTCTCTCGCCTAGCCTGCTTTCCGCAGATATAGGCGGCCGCCCCGGTCGCTCGTCCTGATTGCACAATAAGTAAAGCCCGTGTCTCTCTCTCGCGCGTTGCTTTGGCTTTGGTACGTTTGCAATTGCTGTTTCGGATTCGAGGAACCCTTAGCCCTCTGTGAGTCCTGATGAATTTGGAGAGGGATATTTTGAGTTGTTAGAGGCAGGTGATGTTGTAAGGCTTATTTGTTAATTTAGTTGCGGAGATAATGTAATGGATGTTTGAGGGTGTGTAGAATGTGGATGGGCGGTGGTATTGTTGAAGTGAGCTGAGGATCAAAATAGGATGAGGCAATAATTGAATTGAATGAAATAGTTGTTGGTGACATTTAATTAATAGAAATCTGTTTTTAAGTCTTTCATTAAAAGTATGAAAAAAGTTACCGTTAACGAAATCATTCTGAACAAAAATAATTTTTAAGAAAAACGATATCTTAGATCTTACAGATCTTATAATTTTAATAGTTGTAATTATATTTCTATTTATACTGTTCTTTCAATCCTACAATAATAGCTGTTTGTACAGATTTTAACATTTGTCCGTTTTCGTGCATAGTTTGTAATAAAGTTATCGATTAAAAACTTTATTATTCTATTATTGGTGATAGACTATGTAGCTTACACGCCATGTGCATGTAGTTATTTCAGTATTTGGTATGTGATTATACTAAAAGGAAAGCAAATATTTTTTCAGAATAATAACTTTTTAGATGGGTATTTTTTTTAGAAAAATAAATAAATATTGCATAGCATTAAAAATAGGAAAATGAAATATCCGACAGATTTAAAGTGCACTCTGTGAAATATAGTTTTTTACTGCATGCATGTAGAAATGTGAAGGCAGAAAAAATAATCTCAAAAATAAATAAAATAAAAAGTCATCAGAAAAGCTAATTTATAAAATGCTAATAGTTAAGAAAAAATAGACCATTTTATATGATTGTTTTATTTATTGTTCAAAATATAATTTTTCCTATTTAAAAAATTTTAAATTTATTTCCTTTTTATTCTGACTTTCTACATTTTCAATAATTTTCAATTCGGGATTTGAAATTTCCATTACAATACCCAACTATAAATTACCATTCTGAAAAAATATCCCTCCCCTTAGCAAAAGTTTGTTATTACAAATGTTTATTAATAAAAATGACGATGATGTTTAACGCAGTATTATTTGTAACTTTATAGAACTTGTATACAAAGCTTATCGTTTAAAATAACAATGAAGCCGTAATTCTGATTACAAATTGGGATTATCCTACTGTTACAGTTTGCAATTTCAAGTCTATTTGCAATGTAGTTTAGCTTGCATTTGTTTGTAGCTCGTAAATAAATGCTATGTTGTTTCTATTCTCCTGAAAAGCTATAATCATATAACGAAAATGGGTTTTTGAGAATAACAAACTAAATTCGAGATATTTTTACTTTAAATATAAGGTAATATTACAAAATCACTAAACCATGAATCCAACATCCTCTTTCCACCTGCCAACAGCAAAACATCACACTTCAACCTCAAACACCCCTAATGACTCAACCCTCAGAGCTAGATAACACCTGGATCCCCTCGCAAATAACAGCAATCCACTCGTCGAGACAATCGCCCGTCAAAGACCTGCTGAGCCAGTACATCGAAGCCGGAGCCTACACGTGGACCTGTCGTCTAGCCTCCGCAGAGAACAAGGCGAGATCCTTTATGGAAGGATCAGCTCTCAGAGACAATTTCGGCCAATTGGAGGCCTTGTTCAGCACTGGTCGATTAGGATTTGCCCGCAATTGAATACCAGCTCCAATGGCTTTGCCGCTGTATGCGCGGGGGCCCCGCTGGAGAAATGTTTGGGAGAGAGCTAGCCAGAGGATGATCCGAGCCATTGTCGCCGGGTGGGAATATAGTTGGTCGGCGTACGGCTAGCGAATCGATCGGTTGGCGAGCAAGGGGCGATCATAAACAACCGGCAGCTGGATGATTTCTTTGTTTCGAGGGATGAAATAGGGGATCGATTGCGGAACGAGGTATATGTATTGTGCTTTTGGTGGGTTGGGGAGGGATGAAAGTAAATTTCTGAACTTTTGTGGAGATGATGTAGTAAAGTAAAGATTGGGAGAAGTTGAAATGAAAGGATCGACGGAGGAATGAATTTTTATTAAAAGTTTAAATGAAAATTTTGTTGTATCATTTGCGTGCTGAATTATTATTTATAGTGACAAAAGTCTGCGGATTAGATAAGCTTTAAATTATAATTATTCGGTGGACGACTAAATTTTCGTGCAAAGTCTGCTGCGTTTAATTAAAATGTTGCTTTTAAATTAACGCGACGCCGTTTATCAAAGACGAGCTAATGCAAAAATAATTAGCTTCCTGAGTCAGTAGCTCTGAGCTGAGCTTTATTTAATTAGCGCTGTCTTCCGAATGGTCGCTGGAAAAAAAATGAATACCTGGATCAAGGGAACAGCAGGAGAAAGTATAACGAAAAAGAAAGATGACACCAGGAGAAGCATGAATGGGACAGAAAGAGAGAACGAGAGATAGAGAAACTGACTCCAAATACAAATGGAAAATGCAAAAGAGGTACGACGAAAAAAAAGGGAAAAATATGAGAGATTTAGGAACAGAGAATAAATTATGGAGTAGGAGAATATTATGTGGGAAAGAGTGTGGCAAAGAGCCTCGAGGAGAGAAAGAGAATGTTCTCTTCAAAGTTGCGATATCAACTTGGAAAAGACGGTGGGCCAGCGAGTGGTTAATGAGACACACGTAACTTGGGAGATTCGCGACTTTACATCTGATTCAAACTTATTTGGCACACCGGCGACTAACAAGCGAATGTAAGTCTTTATAATTAGCTGCCGGCCGCGCGCTGCCAAACTTTGGACGGGCTTTATAAGAATGCCCAAAAGTCGCTTCTCGTTCCCTTCAACTTTAATAATTCTACATTAAAAGTAAAATGCACTGAAAATAAATAAATTTTTATTGGATTATAGTATTTGGTAAATGTTTATTTAATTAAAATGCGATTAGTAAATTTACTTAAATATTTATTTAAAAATATGTTTTTAAAATTATTAAATGTTAATTGAATTTAATGGATATTTATTATGCACTAACCAAATCCATTACATTTTGACTTTTTCAATAATAATTAAATTATTGAATTGTTAGGCATACAATATTTAAAATAAAGTATTATTATTATTCTTAAATAGTATCTTTTTAATTCCAATATTTCTTTGACTACAATAACTGAACTTAAAATTAACTTAGTATCGTAGTATTTTAAAATCAGGCAAATCATCAAAACATTTCCGTTATTCCAATGTATCAAGTTCGACAGGCTTTCAGAGTGTATATTCACGAAAATTTCATAATTTATGTATCTACATTCATTACGATATAATTATAAATTAAATTAATTTACTCCACGCTCAATATTCAACTGAGCGATACCGTGTATTTAATATTTTTCTATAAAAACATATTGAACCGCTGACATGGTCAAAGTGAAATAACATAATTCTGCAAATCAGAAAATACAGTTTCACATAATACACTTATAAAACAGTCAAGCTTCATCTATTTTTCTCAAACTATATTGATTAAAATTAAGCCGACATAGGCATCCCCAATTCCTCCTCCTCTCATATTATTTTTCCCCGCACATGCACTACTATCGACTGCGCAAACCAACCCACCCAATCCAACCAATAAACTTTCCAATCAAAAAACTTCCCCGGCCAACTTCACTCCCTAAATCATAACCGTCAACTCAAGCATAATCAAGCAAAGTCCGCATGATTCCCAAAATCAGCAACCAGTCCAACCAACCCAATCGGAAAAACAACGCACGTAGCCTGTCCATTAGCGCGGACCGTGCTATATATTCTTTTTCTCCCGGCAAAGGAAAAAAGAGCTGATTACGCGAGAGAGTGCGCCTCTGAAACTTCGGAAATCTGCGGAGAGGCGCTGCCGGGGCAATCCTTCTCTCGAGTTTTCTTGGCTAAAGTTTGCGCCCCCTTTTTTTTTCGTGCCTCTCGCGAGCTCGGCCCTGACTCGAGTGGTGCTCGGCGCGTTAGCTTGCTTATAGAGACGCTTGAAGAAGGGTTGAGGCGCCAGAGTGATGCGGATTGACCAGAGACTGACTGCTCGAGTGGTGGCGAGGGGGGCGAAAATGTCGAATGGTTGGTTTTAGTTTTGATGAATTGCTTTGTGTATTGTGGGGGAATTTGATAGCTAAATTGGCTTGGTGTTGTTGATGTGATGAAAGAATTATTGTTTTGGAGTAACGATGTGAAAGCTTCTACGTAAAAGAATACTGCAGGGCTTAAAATTTGCTACCTGGAATTTTAACTATATTTTTATCTTGATTTTAATAAATATTGAATTTACGTGATACAAAGAAGCCTATTTAGTTAACAATCTATAATTAAAATTTGAAATAATAGGTGTAATGTAAGAGAACGGCTGAACTCAATTTTGTAGCAAGATAGAAATCTAATATTTTACATACTAAGTAAATAATATTTTTTGTTTACAACCACCGTAGTTTTATGAAAATCGATTTCAAATGCACAAGTAATTTTTAGACACACGTCGCTAGTGATACAAATTGGCGTTTTTATTCTCGACATTACACGGCAAATCAGCGAAAATTCAGCGGAAAAGAAGAAAATCGAGGTGCCTAAGGCAAACGAGTGGCACAGCGTCGAGGGTTGCGACGAACGTGCCGAAAATCTGAAGCGCCAATAGAATCCCTCCTGGGAAAAGAGCAAAGGTTCGCGGTTATCGGGAGCATGTTCAACTTCAAGGGTCATTTCCGTCGAGCTTGTCTATGCCATTATATATGCAGAAATTTTTCATGTAAATTTCTATTAAAAAATCTATTTTTTCTATATAAACACAGGAATAGAAAAGTAAACTACTCTAAGCCTACTTAAGTTACTTTATTCTTAATATTTATTATGCTATTGGTTAGGTCATAGTTTGAGATTAATTTTATTTTTATAATTATGGCCTAATGAAATTATAGAAATTAAGCCTAAATAATTTATTAAATTTGTACTAAGGTAGATTTAATAGTTTTTTTTTCAAATAATTTGATTTACACTTCTTCAGTAATAGAATGATTTATTAATATTTCGTTTCTAGAAATCTCTAATAAGCCAATTATATCAATGAGTACATGTGCTCTTGAGAACACTCGACCAGTCTTATAAGAAAGCCGCAATAAGCTGTTATGAGATTTGCCCGGGTGGGTTGACACACCCGGAGTGTAAATTTGAGAAATTAATTTAAAATGATATAAAGTAACTTGTTCAAATCTATGATAATAAAAGTTAAATTTTTAAACTTCTAAATTCTTTTAGTTCAGCATCATGAAGGACAGTTTAAGTTCCTTGATTTTCTATTTTCTAAATTGTTTATAATTTTTAAAAGAGAATAGTGGAAGTACCATTTTAGTGAGATAGAATTACAACTATTTAAAAAATTTAAATATGTGTGTAACTCAATTTTTAAATTGTACTTTCTAAAAGAAGAAATTTTTACTTTTTGATGTAGCGAGACGTAATCACTGCAAAATAATGTATTGTACACAATTATAGTACGTACGTGTTACTGAAAGAGTAAATGAAAGTTTTTAAATTTAGAGAGTGTCTTATGCCATTGTGATTCTATTCAATACATTCACCTAGGCACTATTAATTAAAAATTTAATAAATTTTTAAAGATTTTCCTCTTTTAAAAAAACCATCACAGGAAGTTGATGCCACTATAGGCTCGACTCTGGTTATTTTAGACTATAACCACGAGAATCAAGTTAAGGCAAGGGCATTTATTCCAAACCTACAAAAAATATTATCAAGTAGAAAATTCCTTCATTCATTGCACCACCTACACAATCAACACGATCAACCCAGTCAAACAGAATCGCACCTCACCCATCGTCAGCAAATACGGAACTTACTTTCCCTCGCCGGAATAGGAGCACGTCCGTACACATACACACACACACACACACACTCGCGCGACGGAAATATTCCATGCATTGTTGAGGTAACGCGAGTTGGGCTGGCAGCGGATTCGTCTCCGTCTGCCGCCCTATGAATATCGCTTACGTCATGTTCGCGACGTCTTATTTGCCCAAGTGAATTTGTCCCGACGGATGTGCGCCCGAGAGTTGTAGGCGAGAGAGAGCTGCACCTGGACGCGTTCCCAAGCCTCGGCTGTCTCGTTGTATGTATATACACAGATTGCATCGCAAGCGCGAGAACTACCAGACTATTTGACGGACTCTTTGCCAAGCAATTTGCTTTTTATTCCCTCAAGCCGAGGAGGCGGGGGAGCTGCTCTGATGGATTTCGATCTCGCGTGAGGAGCTGGAATGGTGTGGCTTAGCGAGAGGGATAGTGGTTAAATGGACTTGAGGGGGTTGATTTCTAAGCGTGATTTGGACTTTTGAATTCGTTGTTTGATGGGGTGGATTAATAAAGATTAATTTGTGTATGCTAATTTGGGTATGTTTTGTGGGTTCTTTCTGTCGTTTAGAATTGTTGTTAAATTCATTTTCTTTCTTTTATCTTAATACGTGATAATGATTATGAATTTAAGAAAGATACTGTTTTAACTTTGCTTAATTCTCTTCCTTTGAGATAAGTCAAGTAAATAGGCTATGAAAATACATTGTTCAAAAGTCAAAGTGGTTAAAACTTTTACAATTCAAATTTCTCTTTAGCTAATGTATTCAGCGTAACAAATGCAAACTTAGAAAGAATGAAATTTATCGTTAATTGAGATAACTTAGAAACAGAAATTGTTTTATCAATGTGTCGAATTTTAATGCATTTGAATTCCTGCACTTGCTGAACTTTTAAACTCTCAATTATAAAATGCAATTCGCTTTGCTAATAGTGTAAAACAAACAAGAACAAGCTAAATTCAATTTAATTAGACTTTTCAACTTCTCCAACTTTTAGCATGTTCAAACAAGTTCCGTTATTTTCATTTGCTATAAGGTTAAGAATGACAAAACTTCATGTAAATAGAATTACATTTGTCTTTGAAATAGAAAGAAGTTCAACGATTTGCAATCATTAACGAATTTCAGTCTTTCCATTTAAACCAGAAAACCAGTTATCGACGAATAGAGATGCAAATTAAAATGAAAACGAAGCAATTTCATAAAATATTTTATCGCAAAATGAGCCTTTCTTATGTAAAGTCTTCTTATAAAAAGAGTAATTTTAGCGCTTTATAAATTGCATAATATTCTATCGGAAATTAAAATTCTATTTTATTAAAAATTTCTAATGTACTGCAACATATTCAGTTCTATTCTATAATTTGAGAGAACTTTCAAATTTTCATTAATCAGTTAAAAGTAAAGAACATAGCTGCTCTTTGAGCACAGACTCGGAGAAATAGGCGAGAAAAGACGGCGACGAGGATGAGGAAAATGTGAAAAAGAAGGTGGCGGCTGTTACAAAAGATGCCTTTTGTAATTTCCTCAGGGAAGATAAATTCGATTCCCAGAGCAGAAGCGAGTTCGGGGTGAGAACGCAGGCTCCTCGCTTCTTCTCCTTGCACAGCTATTTATATCCACTGAGGAAAAAAAGATCCTTGATTACGTGTAGACTTGCTTAAGATCCTTTTTATTAATACCTTATATAAAATATCTTATTTCCTGAAGAAACTTTTTTTTCAAATAAAAATTTTTACGCAAGATTTTCCCTTCTTCTTTTATTAAATGTACGGACTTTGAATAAAATTTATTTTCAGATTCTATGCATTTACATCATCAGACTAGATGCTTTTGCTTGCTGGGTACGCCGCGCGTATTGAGTATATTCTTCATCGTAAATTTTGACCATGTTCCAGTCATACTTCAAAATTTACATTTCTCTTTATATTCAAACCACAATCACTGAATTTTGCATTTCAAAAACTAAAGATATATAGTACCGCAAGATTTCTTCGGGGAATAAAATAAGGTTTTTCCTTTTTACAATGTAAGTACAAGAATATTAGAATACTACCACAAGGACGGTTTTCTCTGACATAACTGAATTTCAGCTGAGAATAAGGGAGGTAATTAATTTCTAATATGATATGAGACATGCAACATCATTTCAGTAGTCAGGTACAGGCATTAATAAATCAAAAAGAGATGAAAGCTCGTTATTCATTAGTATCGCGATAAGAAATAGACATTTTAAATTAAAATATCTTGAATAACATTTATTTTATTTTTAACTCATTAAAACTGAAATGTGTGAGGATCTACTTTTTAATACAAAATATTATATTTGAGGATGATTATGTGCTTAATAAAAGTGAAAAAAAATATTTAAATTTTATAAAATATTACGATTTTATGTTAAAAAAAGTGAACTGACATGTCTTTAAATTTTGATGTGTAACATTTGTTATTTAATTTAGGTAATAAAATTATTAAAACACTTTTAGTTATTAAGTTATTTATACGCAGATGAAATTTCTATATTTGTATGATTATATTTGATATATTCTTTTAATAGAAAGTTCTAACTTTTATTTTTCACGTTACTTTTTCTATTCTCCCATTGATGAACATCTCTTTTCAACTGTTATACTTCTCCACAAGTTTAAAAATATTAGTGTAAAAACTCGTTGTTAAATCATATCGTTTTTCATCGACCAAGTAAAAAGACTACGAAAGCTCATTTTTCATAAATTTTTGAAAAATTGCGAAAATTTCTACCAAGTAAAATAAAAAAATTTTAATCTTTTAGATTCTACAGCGGAATGTTTCTGTTACTTATTGTTAGAAACCAGTGTAAGTCTAATATCTGAACGATAAAGATAACCCACAAACATTAACATTAATAAAAATATAAATAGATGTCCAACAAATTATCGAACAAAAAATCTTATTTTCTAAAACTCTCGGCTCAACGTCGCCTCGAAATGTTAACACGCATCTACACTGTTTATATTTTCAAATCACTTTTTCGTGTCCACTATTCAAACTCTGCCACGCGCTCGCCACCGCAGTAAATAAACCGTCCACTACACCCTCTCCTCCCTCCGCACTCCAACAGATCCGATTTCCGTTCATTTATTTCTCCCACCCAACAACCTGCGCTTGCTCTCTTTCTTTCTCCCGTGTACGTATCCAAGCTTCGTGGACGGCAAAAAAATAATTGAATCTTCGCGGGGGTGGCAAACGCACCCTTGCGCGGCTGCTCGGAAATACTTGAGAGCTAGCGCGCGGCCGGCGGTGATTTGCTTGTGCACGCTTTTACTCCGACACGAGGTTTTTTTAGTCGCGCGGACGCGAGAGCGAGAGAGAATCAGATCACGAACACGCTGCCGCATTCAATCGCTTTTCAGGCCGGGCTCGATGGATCTTCCGGCGGCGCTTTTACAAGGAATCGAATTGATTTCCGGGAGGACTGGGGGGATGCGGGATTCGGGGGTGGCGCGCTCTGGCCCTGTTCCGCGATAAACTTTTGATTGAATATTTTGCAGCGCGCAACTTTTTTGTGCTTTAATCGATTTTGGGTGTTTCTCGTGTGGATTGCCCGGCGTATTGTTTTTTAAATGCTGTTGTTAGGAGATTTTTAGATCGTTGGCTAATTCTTTTTTGGATGTATTTTGTCTTGTGTGTTAGGGCGAATTCTGTTAGTAAAAAACAAATGGAGGATTAGAAAATATTACGGTTCTATAAAATTGTTAATTCAACCTAACAAATGTTGTGTATACACTGTTCAAACAAAAAAAAAAAACTGTGTTATTTTTCTCGTGTGTTTGCCTAGATACTTTAGGAGTAAGTAAGAAAGCAAATATTTAGCTAGCGTTGGTAGTTTACGTAATAATAATCCTTATTGTAACATAAGTAGTACAATGGTATAAGCCTCGACGAAGAATTGAAAAAGTATTAAAGACAGACGCTGAACTACGCTAAGTCTTGACTTATGACATTGATTTTTACTTACAGTAAAGACACGAGGTCAAAATGATACATTACAAAAATACAAAACATTAGTACAATTGTTAAATGTTTATTTGAAAATATGTACACCTATTTTGTTGTTTGTAATTATTACATTAAAATTTAATAAATCCGATTGTACAACTGCAATTTTTTAATTCAAATAATTTATTATTGAATTATTTTATGTCATTAAAAAGGATGACTTGTCGAAAATCATTATATTTGATTCACGTTGATTTATTGTGACTTTATAGAGAAAAAAAAAATTAACGACCCCGAATGAAATACTGAATAGTTCAATGCAAATGGAAAATTCATGGAATGGGATGAGGAAAATTGCTTTGCAGCAAGAATGCAATTGGATCTCGTCCTTTTGTCATTCCAACGAATAATTAACTCGGGATTAAGGTTAGCCCGAAGCCGGCTTATGAAATTTCGATAATGCCACCCTGGCATGGAGAAATTCATAATTCAACTCAAAGTTAGTGCTCTTAAAAAGTTCTTGATAAGATGTAGTCAACATGAAATTACGAGCATTGCAAGCTGAATTAGTAACGATCGAAGTATCCCAACTTGTACACTCAGCACAATGCATTCATTATAGTATACAAAGAACTTTCGCTTGATTAATTACACATAATACTGATCTTTACAAATAATTGCATTTCATGCATAAACTTTAACACCTTAAAAGTCGTATTTCGCAATATCACAGTAATTTCAAACTCGAATGAAAGTTCTGATTAAACTGGGATTCATACATAATGACAATTAGATTCTGTTTCAATCGAAAACTGACCATTCGCGAGCCAACTTTGCCTCATTGAACGTACGCGAATACAAAATAGCCAAGCCGATCGAAACTTTGAAATTGAAATAATAAATACCCGCCGCGCGATAATACCCAGCAGCTGTTTAATTAACGCGCGCTAACTCCAGCCCGGACACCGGTCCAGCTTTAATTCTCCCAACACACATTCCAATTAGTCCTCCAAATTTCCCGGCAAGAATGGAGATAAAAATTCCCGCAGCGGATAAAACTGCAGCTACATCTAAAAGCGCAGCGCCAAAAATAAAAGAAACTAAAGCTCACCAACCCCTCCAGCAAAGCTCCGCCAAATTCCATTGCCTGGCTCATCCCGCGTTCGCGGCCCTCCCCTTAAACCGGAACTTAAATTTGCAATAAATTCGCGTTAGCGTCGGCAAAATTAACCGAGCGGAGCTTGCGCGCTGCGCCGGCGCGCAAACGCGCGACTAAATAATCCTAAGCTTTGTTTATGCGTCTGCAAATTGCGCTAATGCATCAAGCTTTCCTGCGGGGGGCGAGGAAACGCGCCGAGTTCCGCCAGCGAGAGCCCGATAAGACGCGAGTACTCCACTTATGCGCGGCGTTCGGGGCCCTTTTGGTCGTTTGCAGCGAGCTGTTGCATTAGGGCGGCTTTTTGTGCATTAAGTTTGTGAGCGGGCTCTTTGCGAGAGTGTAGTTGGAAATTTTAGCGGGATGTAGTTGTGTGTTTTTTTTTTCGGATTTTTGTAAGCTGGAATTTTGGATGAAGGGAGAGGTTGCGTTTGTCTGGTTGAGGTAAAGGGTTTGGTAATGCGGTTTTGAAGGTAAGTTCTTGGCTTGAGAATAAAGTAACGTGGATTTATAAAAGATTGAATAAGCGTATTTAACTAATGACTTTGAAGTAATATTTTTTTAAGTCTTTCCCTTAATTTTTTCAATAATGTTTTGAATATAACTAGAAAAATGTTATTAAATATTGCATTAATTTTAGTAACGATGCGTGCGCAAAATTACTCCCATTTTTATATAAGCGACATTTACACAGGTTTAACAATAAATTGAACTAATGCACACTTTATTGTATTACCCATAGAAAAAATAATAAAACGCGACGTTTACGTAAGAGCTGATAAATTAAGTTGGCCCACGTGCGAATGTTCCGAAGCGCGCCCGAAGGTCGTAAAACTCGAGCAAATAAACGGGCAGGGCAAACAGTGATAAAACAGATGTTAAATAATTTTTCCCCTTTACCGAGCGCGAATGTGTGTACACAGAAAATTCTCGGGACAGAATCAGCAAGTTTCGGCCATCTCTGGGTCAATTGCCCGGCTAAGAGAGTGGCCACACCCGAGAACGTCTTAAGTGCACGGGGAAAGCGGAGGATGAAGGGACCGACGTTCGTTTAGAAACTTTAGCTCGGGTCTGGAAAAAAAAGAAGCGAGAAAAGTGGCCTAAAACAAAGATGTGGAGAATTGCTCTTCTAGAAATTGTTATGAACGTTTCGAGGGTAAAGTATGATATAATTTTTAGATGGTTAATGAATGGTGAATTTTATTGTGTTAGAATGTTAGTTACTTTATGATAAAAATCTAGAATAATTTAATAATTAAACCTTTATTTACGTTTTTGCATTTTTTTTCTATTTAGTTGCAAAGAGTTAGACATAGAGCAAATTTCGTCCTAAAAAATTTTTTGTTCTTTGTTAAATAGAATAAATAGTTAATTTGAATACCTGCATAATTCTTTTTATTTTATGTAATAAATTATTTAATTAATGTAGTATATGCAAAAAAGAATTGTAAAAAATGCCTTTGTTTAGATTTTTATGAAAAATTCTTTCAGAATTACTGTGTCACATTATAAAATATTTCTGGAAAATTCCTTTGATTATGCGTATCACATATTTTGAATAAAATATAAATCACCTATCTTATAATAAAGTAAAATCAATTCTTATGATATTAAGATTAACGGTGATATAATTTAGACCGAAGTTTTGCCTACAAGCAAGTCTTGCCACACACGGCTGATACTACTTATCATAATAAATATTATTTTCGGAAATAGGAAATAAAAAATGAAACATTTTCAATTATTTATTAATAAATAATGAAATTTTTATTTGCAACAAGAATAAGAAAGCAGTAAGTTTGCTTAAGTTTCTAATCCATCTTTCGAAAAGCCGATATAAGCTTAATTTTTGTCTGCTCTCTTCTCGTGAGTAGGCCACTGCCGAGGAGAGGGAAGAAGAGCTATAGATTTTGCGACAAGCTTTTAGGTGTCGCGTTTCCACCTAAAAGCTCAAACGATCCTCCAGGGTACTTGCAAGGAAAGGAGAGCCAGCCTGGCCGAGATAGAGAGAGAGAGAAAGAGAGGGGGAGAGACGAATACAGAAAGACAGGGATGGTAACACGGACATATATATATACACAAAAAAATATATACATACATACACACATATATATAAATACACGCATAGAATAAAAGACAAAACAAAAGCGGCAAAGCTTCCGTTGTTTCGTTTCTACCCTGCAATTCACGATAATGCACAACCTCGGAAACTTGTACTTTCTTCTCCTGCGGGAGGAGAGGGTGGAGAGGCGAGGTAAAAAAGGGATGCAAAAAATAACGCGCTAGCGGAACATTGAAAATGCTTTAAGCACTCCGCAAAAGAGATAGTACGCAAGGTCAGTGAGATGTTTTTGGCCACCAACTTTGAGCATGAGATTCCCTTTTGGTGCATCCCATCGTTAACTTTAATTTAGAATTATTTCCCTGCTTTAAAAGTAGGATCGAATATTTTTAAGAGGGTTTATTACGTTTCTCTGGAAATAATTATTTTGATTTTATTGTTTTCTGCGAAGCTAAATAGTGTGTTTACATGGGATTATTATTTGCATTTTCCACAAATTTCTTTGACTTTGAGCTTGCTCTGCAAATTCCTTTGTATATTAAAAGTTTAATTTTATTTCTATGAAATCTCTTATTAATTTTTTTTACAAGATATGTTTTAATGTAATGTAAAGCTGAAGATATCAAAATTTTCTATATATTCGTTTTAATATTTAACTATGCAAACCTTTAAATGTTCCTTTTTCTTTTTATTTACAGTTTATTAGAAAGAGATTAATTAAAATAATTTTTTTTTTAACAAACATTTTTAGTATTTAAATTTTTTATATTTCCTTGAAATAGTATTACGGATATTTCTTGAAATCTATTTCCTTAAACGCGATAGTAAAAAATAAAAATGATTTCCGCAATTTATTCAGTAATATTTTTCGGTCGAATTCATCACTATGAATGTGATTAGTGTAAAGTGCAATTAAATTTTAAGCACGATAAACAGCATTTCTTCCTTATTACCGACTATTTACGTAATTTTTGTTGTAAAATAAGCCGAATAAACAACATCATTTCAGCTGACAATCTACGCTCGATTTTTCAGTAAAATTTTATGGATTTTCTTTCTGTTGGAACGGACGAAAGCATTTGCATCGATTTAGCGCTAGACAAGCTTTGTTCAGCCATGAAGGCTTTCTTATACGCTGAGGCATCAAAGATACGTTCGCTGCTACAGCCTTGGAATTATTTGCTTTCTCGACTTTCCTTTCACGATAATCGCGCAACCGACGCGTGCGCGAAGCGGATAAAAAAAAGGGAAGTCGGAAAGCATGTAGCAGAAGATCAAGCATAGCGCGCCTGGAAATGAAACAGTTTATCTGCTTTTAATTCTGGTGGATGTTGAATTTGAATTTTATATTGTATTATATTTTATAAATAATGAGGAATAATTTGTATTGCTCGGATAATATATATTATTTTAATTTATGGTGTTATTGGCGTAAAAAAATAAAACTTAATATTAGAAGAAGTCTTGATTTTAACGTCTGGTAATAGACTGTTAATACTCTGGCTACCAGCACTATACCACATTTTTACTTTAAAAGATCTATAGAAAAAGGCTAAATTGTAGAGGGTAGTAAAATTACTAACGAATAAGCCTTAGAATTTAGCAAAGGAATAATAATGATTGTAACCATAATAAAGTAAACCTGTATGAACAAACGTTACATAAAAGCGTGAGATATGCAATTTTTCTTATAATCGGAAATCTGAACATACTCCACAAGATTACTGTAGATACAAGGAACAATCTATAAATCTTGCGTTTAACTTTAAGCGTTTTGATTAATTAGCTAGCAATGCACATGGATCGAAGGCTGACAAGTAACTAAATGCTGATTGCAATCTGCGTTCGGTTATGATGATATCTCTATATACAATTTGTCTGTGAAAAAAATAAAAAAATTATGCAAACATTATTAAAAGTTACAGTGGCTCTTGTAAGAAATCAATTTATAATGCCATTACACATTATTTAAGATAATCAATATAGAAATGAAAAAAATTAAATAGATTTCGTACAATATATACGATTAATTGTAATTATAGTTTGTACAATGTGTATAGGATGAAAATATAACAATACTTATTTGGAATGCAAGAATTAAGCTTGAATCCTTCACAAGAACTCAAACTTATTTGAAAGTTTCAATTCGATTTTGAAAAAAAATTAAAAATACGATAATATCGTTTTTGAATTATTTAACAAGTTCTAGTGTCTGCTAAAGATCTGACAGTGAAATTAAACTTTACTCATTGAAATTCATATCTTATATTACTTTATGAACAAGTTTCACAATAGCAGTAAATTTTAAGTCGATTAATTATTCTTAAAATTATTAACAAGGAAAGTGATAATTTTCGAAAATTTAATAATGCAAGTTCAGATTAAATTACAAGCTAATGAAACTACTCTAACTCTAAGAAATTCCTCATTACAGTCTTCCAGTCTAAGAACTGCAAATCTTTAAAATAAATAAAAGGTTAGCGCAAACCTTAACAAGCTCAACTAATTACCAAGTAAAATTTTTCCACAAACTCAAAGACATCTCAAACAGAAGCTCGGAAAGCACAGCAGATACAGCACGAGCAATCAGCGAGAATTTAGAAACGCAATTCCTCCGTACACAATCTCTCTCATCAGTTGCTCCGCTCTCGTTCCTCCCAATCCTCCCTTTAATTTCCTCGGCCCTCGCATTCGTCCAAGCGTGTACGCAAGCCCTGCGTGCGCGTAATCCCTTTTACGACAGAAAAAATGACCCTGCCGATAAAAATGAGTCCGCGCAGCTTTCACCTATAAGCCTGGCAACCTCAATTTTCTGTATTTTTCTTTTATCATCGGGAGGGTGGATCGCGAAATGGACACCGAACAATAGAGGTATATAAGAAGTCGCTCGCGATGTCTCTTCCTGACCTAAAAGGTCTCTTTCTTCTGGCCGTTTGTCTTTTGACATTTTTCTCCGCGCCGTTTGCTTCCCCTTCGAACATTCGCGTAATTAATTATTTTCTTTCGCTTGGAGCGTGGTACGCCTCAATTTACGCTTGCCCTCGCCTCGAAGTACGGAAAAAGGACTTTCTACCTTTTTCGCTGCTGATGCGCGTGTGCGCTTTTTGTAATTAGGTCTGCGGATTTTTTGCCGGCTAAGCGTGGGACTTTTCCATCAGAATTTGAAGTGTTTTATCGGAAATAGTTTGATTAATACTTTGTTGAAAAATATAGGTGGTTTTTATTTTTTATTAAAATTATTTTAGTCGTGTGAACATTTTAACGGTTAACTTTTATGAGTTAATTCTTTTATAAAAATTCTATTGACACTGCTCAATTACTAATGTAATAATACGATATTTTATATTTTATTTAATTACTAATATATATTTGTAGCCGTAAATGCTAAATTTCCGAATGAAATTTGAGCAAAAAGGTTTAGTTATTGAGATTTGATAAGATGCTAACTAGGTCATAACTAAGACCTATCTATTTATCAAAATTATATTAACCTAGTCAGCAACCTAGGATCTAATTTAAATATTTATCTACCCGAATTTTACTAAATTTATTTTTAAAATTTTCGAAGAATTATAGGAGCATATTCGAATAAATATCGTATTACATAATTTTTAACACGCTTACTCTTTGAATCATCAATATCGGTAAAATTATAAACCAAACAAATACTTACCAAAAAACCTTCAAAATCCAATCGTCTACACAATACTCTACCCCTTATCAAGCATCCCCAGAACAAAGCGCACAATACAAATCCTCCTAGCCCATCCGGAACCCGAGCAATTACCTCAGTGCCTCCTCTACCGATTCCTTGAAATTCAAACCTGCCCTCCTAGATATCGTCTCCCGCGACAACCAACCGCTCCGCGTGCATCTCGCTCCGTCGGCAGATAAGCCGCTAACGACTGGCTCTGGTACGAGCCGGATGTTGCCGATATACACGGGAACAAAGTCAACAGGGTGCCTCCTAACGTTATTGTGTGCAGAGTGGGATGCCGACGAGTGTCCGCATTGTATATAAGGCGGAGAGCTCGAGGGATGGACGACGGGGGACTTCCGGCTCTGCTCGAGGGGGAGCTTAAGCTACTTCGCCGCCTCGTGGATGAGATTCGACGGAGAGATAAGAGATGCCCAGGAGCTAGAGTATTGCTGGGTGGCTGGATGTTGCTCTTTTTTGGGCGCTGTGGAGAGGTATTACATGGAGAGTATTGCTGTTTTGGGCGGTTGGGATGAAAATATTGGCTCGTTTGCTTTTATTGGAGGGGATGATCTGGACACGATGGGTTATGGATTGGAAGATCTTGATGTGGGATGATGGTGATTGTGCTGTTGCATTCGGTTTAGTCGTGATTTAAGTTAATTGTCTTTTAATATAATGATTAATAAAATCATTAAAAACTACAGTCTTAAAGATTACAGTTCTACTACACAATAAATCTGTTAAAATATAAATTAAGTATAAAAACTCTTGTATTTCTGAGCCATTGCATTTTAAAGTATTGGAATTAATCAAATGAGAAATATTTTCCAGGATGAACAATAATTTTTTTTTATATTACTCTCTTTCTTAAATTCAGAGAATTTTACTACAGAAATACTTTAGAATCTCAGTAAGTGCGATAAAAATATTTGCCACAAGATAAGAGCTCCCTTTCGTCTCACTTACAAAAAGTAAAGAATAGTCTTTCATCATACGAGACATCAAAGTAAGTATATAGATATAGTACGACAATTCTCGAGGGTGTGTTGACATTTACGAGAAGGTCCCTTTTTTATGCGCTCAAAATCTTGGCGCGCTCAGGTTCTCAGATCTGGCAATAAGGCGCTTCTTTTTATCAAGAAGACGATTCAATGAACTCGTCGGTCCTTTGGCCAAATAGTATCTTGAAAATTCAATAAGCGACCAGACATATCGCTCGAATTCTTTTTTCTTTCTATATTTTTAAAATCTGATCAATCTTGTCTTTTTGAACTGATATTATTACCGATATCAAATATATTTCAAAATATCTTTCATTTTATTTAAAAAGGTTTTTATGTAACACAGGCACGATTTTCGCCTTTTATTGACCCCAAAAGCGGGCCTTAAGTGACCATTTTCAGACCGGCGGGCAATAAAAATTCT